>JAYMSZ010000658.1:0-18133 GCA_036897665.1 Pelargonium citronellum
TCTTGTTCGGCTCGGGTGGCTTGAACAGAACAGATGGAGGATCTGTAACTGCTGGACCAGACTCAGCTATAGCAACCTTACTTGCAGCCTTCATTTCACCTTCTGGTCTAGACCACAAATACAGAGAAATTGACTGGATTGGATTTCTGGAAACGCAGTTACTCGATTGAACACAAACATTTCCCATCAGATCGAAACAGCTAAGTAATTGGTACCGATTCTAGCATCCGAATTGTAAATCTTGCAAAACCCAGAACTCCATTAATCTCTATACCAATCACAGAGCAATTTCTGATGAAAAAGACACCAGATCAGAGCAGACTATATAGATAAGCAATTCAACATGTAAATTAGATATCCTCAATGTTGAAATCGCCAAGGAAATTTCCTGAAAAGCCTTTCAATCAATCACAGAGACAATAATATATATCTGAAACTTGACAATTTCAGAGTAGGAAAAAAGGTGGGAAAGAGAGAAAATGGATACAATAAATTAGATATAAAATAAAGACTTTCTAGACAGAATTTGAAACTTGTGGAGTCAGAGAATGAGTCGTAAAATCGATTTTACCAGGTCTCTGTTTTAGAGGTTTTTGGGGATTAAGAAGCAGAGGAAGAGGAGGGAAATGGGAAAGAGTTAAAGAAACCGTTTTTTCTGTTGGGATGTTTCAGAGTTTTTGCAAAAACAAGTCTGGTCTGGCTAAACCTTGTTTTTGGATAACAACAATGTGATATAATTGGAGATGGACGGTTAGGATCTTCCAAGATTTTTGCGAACAAACATTCTTGTACTGTTGTGCTCTGTTTTGTAATAACCGGCACTCCACACTGTTGCCGGTAATGGTGCGCCGGCAGCCGGCCAATTCCGGTTCTCTCCAACCAATTTTTTTTAAAGAATTATTATCTAAATATACAATTTAATATAAATAGTATGTTCTGTCAGGTTGATTAAATTATATCATCGTGAGAGCTTCAGTTGGAACAATTCAACAATTTTGCCATTTACTAATAAACAAAGTCTACACTAAAAAACAATTAACGCATCAACACTAAAGACAGTTAATACTCGCATTTGACATTTTTGGTACACATTTACTATATTTTCTGGTTGGTGGTAATGGACGAGACGACGAATTGGGCAGCCAAAATGGACAAAATTTATGAAATGGGAATTGGATGGTAATAGTCAGCGAAACAGAGTAGAAGAAGAAGAAAAAACAAGTGGCCAATTGGCAGGTGATGTAATATGCATGGATGTTTGAAAGTCGAGCTGCCAGTTGGTGTTTCGAGTACAGAAGTCCTAACCTGAAGCCAACTCAAAAGAGGGTTGTGCATTTGCAGATTTGCCTGTCCCTGGATCGAGTTTCTGGTGTCTGCAGGTACGGGTTCTAACTGCCAGCTCTATTTGAAAGATTCCTATACAGCTAGAAACAAAATTTGTGGCATTCCATGAATTCAAGCCCAAAATAATAAATGACTGCAGTTTTGACTGAACCCAACGTGCACAACATATGAGAAATGAACATGCAAGTCTAGTCAAAATAAACATCCCAACAAAACTTGCATTCTCAGGACGAAAAGAGAGTTAAAGAGACTTATTTTTTAGCTTTTACTACTACATAACAATAATCCAAAAAAGATATAGATTTAGGCGTTTAGCATCACATACAGACACGAGTCTCATAATAGCTTGAGAGTTTTTTTAGCTAATTATATTCAGTAAAAAGAAGAGGAAGCAGCAAAACCTACATATGATGTCTATAGATCCTGCTTCAAACATCCCTCGCCAGTCCTGATAGATCAACATGACCAGAACCCGAATCAGGCTTACTTGGTTTAGGAACTGATTCTTTCTCAGGACGGTCCTCAATTGGTATTCCTCGCCTCATGGATGGAAATGATGAATCATATTGGTGAAGCCTATCGAATACATTGAAGAAGCCATCCTTCATCCCATCAGCTGCTCCAAAGAAACGGTTGAGGCCATCGATGAAGCTACGTTCAATGGCTTCAATATCATTGCGAAGGCCAGGGAATTCAAATGCCCCCTGATCTGATGACCCAAAAGGAACAGACCCTTTAACTACCATGTCTGTAACATCCTCTTCAGTGTACTCCTTGTTGGATTTCAACACTTCAACTGGCCTGATTGAAACAATCAAAAACACAAACTGTCAAATAGGAAAGCAAACCCAGAATACACAGACATGCAAATGGCACAAAATCTTCTGTCGGTCCATATATTTTATATGATATCACTCCTGAATCTAAGGCCTTGTAGAATAATTTCTTTCAATTGGTCCATAACACATATCCAGAAGTTAGATACCGAATAAATTGCTAATAATCATGTGGTACACAGCATGATTCCATTTTAGCAAAAACCATAATGTTCTGCCCAAGGAATAACTCACCCAACTTGAACCACCCCAACTAATAATACATCGACCGACTAGTTATCCCAAAACCCAAATAGCTTTGCTAAAAAAATTAATGTACAGACCTCGACATTGTTTGAGAAATGACTTAAATGTAGTTGTAGTTTACTATCAGTTTAAAAAGGGTTTGATGGAACCTTTGTTTAAGATACTGAATTCCAATAGTCACAGAATAAAGAAATAAAAAATATTCAAGAAAGATAAAATGCTAAGCTACTACATGTCTGACATACAACTGATACAACAATTGAAGTATTCCAAACCTTAGGGAGATTTAACATCCAAATATTTCTATTTTCTATACAATAATTACAAATTGAACTCTCAAGCCAAGAAAACTGCATGCCAACAAGATGAGGCTTAGTTGATAGTCAAGTCAGTACACTGTCAATGTAAGACATGTACAGTAAGATCTTAATCCACATTCCTCACACATTTAACATTGGTAAATCATGGCAGTTCATGCATATAGCTAAATAGCCCATACTGTCCAATATCTGTCTCCATTTCACACTGCTCACAAATCATTCATCCGGAATTCTGCAGCCAGCCAGTCACCATCCCATCTCAACTTTCTCCATTCAATTACTCCCATATAATCATACTCAAGAACCACCCAAGAATTGTCCTTGTACAGGGCAGCAGCACCGATATACTAAGGACTTGCATCTGATCATTGATAGTCATCTTAACAAGTACTTACATAACCTAATAACAAGCATATTCAATGAACCACAGAAACTGCTCCAATTACAATTCATGCACTACACTCCATCCTCACGACTTACGAATGAAGCGGTAGTACAGACATGAGCAGACATTGGACATATATTTACCTAAAAACAATTTGATGATGCATATTAAGAATGAACCAGCATTATATCCTAAGCTCTAAGCCATAACTGCCACAATTCCATACCACTAAAAACAGACTGATGAGCAGACTGTTCAGTGCAAATTCCAAGCTTTTCATACTAAATTGATTCATTACACTTAAATCCATCATTGTATCATAAATAAAACTTTTCACATAGTACATAACCAAGCATTTCATACTTAGAAATTTATTCCATGTATCCCTAATAACACATCCCAGTGAATTTTGCTAAAGATTCATGTGGCTTGGTTGTTGTTGCATATCCCTAATAATACAATCATATCGCCAGTTCACAAATCATCTAACAATGCAAAGGCAAAACGATGATATATACACATACAACTCAGAATGTTTTTTAGTTGTAGAATCTTTTTGGAAGCAAAATCAAATTAAGCAGAGCAAAAGTGAGATTGAAATACCTTCCAACGCATTCCCTGAGAATCTCTTCGGTTTTCTCGCACTTCTTGACGAATCTCCCAGGCTCGACCTCCTCCGTCTTGCACTGCGATTTCACGACCTTCCTAGTGGAGCACCGGTCGCCTGAGCTAGGGTTTTGGAATTCGCTAACGTCGGCTCCCGATGATTGGTAATCGTCTGGTTCGTCTCTCCAAACCCAGCCCATAGTTGCTTGGCGCACAATCCACTGATCTGGCGATATCTTCTGGTGTCTTCTCTTTGATTCGGTTCGGTTCTCGTGTTTTCAGTTCATTTCGTCTCTGCGGTATGTGGTTATACCTTGCACTTGCAGTGTCAACCAAGCAATTGATCTTGACACGTGGAGCATAATGGGGAATTTGGGCTTGGGCTTGGGCCAGGCTTGTAACCCACACAATTTATTTATAGAGGAAAGTTGTTCGGACGAGATTTTAGACATAAAATGTATTGTTTCTTTTTCAAGTATACTCGAGTCCGCCCTAGCCCAACTCCAATTTTTCACATTATATCCAACTTGAAACGACCTGATTTTTCCGAGTTGATGAATTCAGACCCGATCCAGCTAAAAGATAGGTTGGGTACCCAACGAGTTAAGTCCATTTTATCAGCTCTACCTATGCAGTAAAACTTGAATTATTTTTCAAGCCCGAGACTCCGACTTTGATTCTTATCCCAACAAGTTTTGCATTGCCAAACATGTGTATGATAAGTCAAATTAATTTTCAATATACCATTCGTCATAATAGTTTGATTAAGCAGAGTATAGTTTGAACCAAGTGAAACGGTAACATTCATCTAATCCATTGGAAATATTATTAGAAGTAAAAGAAATTACCACCAAGATGTGTATCAAATGACAAAAATCATTTTGATGGAATATAAAAATTGTTATTTAAGATAGAAATGTTTTATTAATATACAAAACAATGACTCTTCTAACAACAATCCGACCTTAGCTCAGTTGGTAGAGCGGAGGACTGTAGTAGGAAAATCCTGGAAGCCATCCTTAGGTCGCTGGTTCGAATCCGGCAGGTCGGAATTTTTTTTTTAAATTTTTTTTTAAAAATACCCTCAAAATTAACCGTTTAAGCAATCACCATCAGAGATTCATAATTTTGCTGTGCATCCAATTTCCATAACGTTAAAAAAAAATGAGGTTCTTGATCAAACTGGGAAAATTTTATTCATCCTCAACCCAAAAGCACGATTCTTTTCAGTTCTGTACCTCAAAATATCAAATTCTTTACCTCTCAAGCTATTGTAGGCGACCTAATCGTTCACGATCAAAGAAAATTCCTTCAATCCAGTTGAAATACCCACCTGAAATTAATAGTTTTGGTTCTCTCTTCAATGAAATCACTGGGATTTTAGGAGCTGATGAGGTAGTGTCAGATAGATCCTCACCTGGGATTTCCATTTCCTCTGAAACCCATTTGTTAAATAACGAGATACGCAAAAAGTACCCACCTTGCACACCAAGTGTTTGTAGAAATGCCAAAGTGAGAAATTCAGCAGCAGGTGATGTTAGTTCAGTGGTTAACAGGATTGTGGAGCTTGTTCGGGTTGAAAACGATCCTGTTTTGATGGAGGAGAGGCTAAGTAAGTCCGGGTTTCAGTTTGATTCGGACATTGTTGAGAAAGTCTTGAAAAGGTGTGTGGAAGTGCCTCATTTGGCTTACAGATTCTTCAATTGGGTGAAGACTGTGGAAGGGTTTTGCCATACAACTGAAACTTACAACGCTATGGTGTGCGTGGCCGGGGAAGCAAAAGAGTTCGAGTTGATCAAAGCTTTATTGGTGGAAATGGAGAGAAGCTCGTGCCCGAAGGATGTCAAGACCGGGACCATTCTTATCACGCAATATTGTAAGGCAAAGTTGATTGGAAAGGCCTTGTTTGTCTTTGAGAAGATGAGGGAATGCGGTATTGAAACTGATGCCACTACTTACAAAGTTATGATAAGCTCACTTTTCGCAGCAGGAAGAGCTGATATTGCAATGGAGTTTTACAAGGAGATGGTCGATAAGCTCATGGTGCTGCTCAAGGAGACGTCGTATAAGGAGCTGCTGAAGTGTATCTCAGCATCAGGAGAATCTGCTGATTATCATTTAGTTGCAGAAGACATGATGAATGTTTTACAGATTTCAGCACGCGATGCTTATGGTTACCTGCTGAGGAGTTTCTGCATTTCTCAGAGAATTAAGGAGGCTTTGGAGTTGATTCGTGGTCTAAGGAACAAAGAATTGGCAATTGATGTCGGATACTCTGAGATTTTGGTGGAAGGATTGTGTGGGGCTGATAAAATTGCAGATGCTTTGGAGATTGTTGATATAATGAAGAAAAAGAAAATGGTAGATGGAAAGGTTTATGGATTTATCATTAGCAGGTACTTGAGGAGAAATGAAGCTTCCAAGGCACTAGACTTGTTCCAAAGCATGAAAGAAGACGGACATTTACCTACAGCCTCTACTTATGCAGACCTGATGCAATATCTCTTCAGGATCAACGAGTATCGAGAAGGCTGCAAGCTATACAACGAGATGCTCAAAAGTGGATTTGAGCCAGATGCTGAGGCAATTACCGCTGTGGTTTCAGGTCATGTTCGCGAAAACCAAATATCTAAAGCATGGAAAATGCTCAAGAGTGAAGTTGATAGTAGAGGGATCGAACCTACATGGAAGATGTGTACGGTATTCGTCAAAGAACTTTGTAAAGTTGCAAGGGATGATGAAATTGTGAGTATTTTGAAAGCAATGTGGGCATCTAAGATACCCATTGAAGATTCTACGATTCAGATGGTTATATCTTTCATGAAGAAAAAGGGAGATACGCGTGGTATTAAAAAGGTAAAACGAATGTGGAGAGTCTGTAAAATGAGCCCTCAAGATAAGGTATTCGGGGATGTTACATCCAGTGAAGGGGAGCTCAATGCAGAGTTGAATATTGATCATCTGAATTCGGGAAGAGAAGCAATTCAGCCTGTGGAACCACTTCCAAAATCTTATGATCGGAAAGATTTAGAGGTGATCTGTAGGATTTTGTCATCCTCGATGAATTGGAACTCAATTCAAGAAGCTTTGGAGAAAACCACGGTACTGTATACTCCCAAACTTGTTGAGGATATTCTGAAGAAATGCAGTATGCATAGTTATGCCTCACTGCAGTTCTTCTCCTGGGTAAGAGAGCAAGCTGGTTACAGCCACGCCACGGAAACTTACAACGCTGCAATCAAGATTGCAGGAGTTGGAAAAGATTTCGGACAGATGGAAAACCTCTTCTCTGAAATGAAAAGAAATAGCTACAAAATAACATCTGATACATGGACAATTATAATTATGCAATACGGCCAAAGAGGCTTAACTAGTGTCGCCTTGAGCCTCTTCAAGGAGATGAAGGCTAGTGGTTGTGCTCCATCGGCAAATACTTACAAGTATCTGATCACATCTCTTTGTGGGAGAAAAAATAGGAATGTGGATAAAGCCATCAAAATGTTTCATGAGATGGTTTGTGCAAAATATAACCCCCCAAAAGACTTGCTTGAAATATATTTTAGCTGTTTGTGTGAAGAGGGCAAGCTATCAGATGCCAGAAAATGCATGGACGCACTTCCTGAAGCTGGATTCACAGCTGCACTGAGCTATTCCTTGTATGTTCGGGCTCTCTGTCGAGCAGGGAGGGTGGAAGAAGCTTTAGCATTGATGGACGAGGTTGGTTCAGAGCGATCCACATTGGATCAGTCTACGTATGGAAGCCTTGTTCATGAACTATTGCGAAGGGAACGATTAGAAGAGGCATTAGCTCAAATAGAGTCTATGAAACAAGCCGGGATTCACCCAACTGCGCACATGTACACGTCCTTGATAGTTCACTTCTTGAAGGAGAAGCAACTGGGAAGAGCCTTGGTAACGTTCGGGAAAATGCAACGGGAAGGCTGTGAACCAACAATGGTTACATACTCGGCTCTAATCTGCGGATACGTGAACATGGGGAAGGCTGCTGATGCGTGGAAGGTCTTCCATCACATGAAAAAGAACGGTTCTTTGCCTAATTTCAAGACTTATTCGATGTTCATCACTTGTCTGTGTAATGCAGGCAAATATGAAGAAGCTCTGAAGCTTATATCTGAAATGGTGAAAAGTGGGATCACTCCCAGTACAGTTAATTTCCGGACAGTCATCTTTGAGCACAACAGGGAAGGTAAGCAAGATTTAGCTCAGATAGTACAACAACAAAAATCAGCTCTAATTAGTCAGAGAAGATTTTTAGAATAAATTTCTCATTTATCATATTGGATTATATCCGAAAGTTTAGTTGTACTCATCAAATTATCTGATCGAGCTGGATTGGAAAACTGAAAATTACGAATATATACCATATATTAGATCTCTTTCACCTTTCTTTTGTAATGTCATTGAAAAAAAAAATCAAGGACAATTTGGTTATTGAAATGTTAAATAAGTCATGTGCCCAACATGTGAGAAGAGAAGAAAATTACTGTTAAACTTTACCAAATTACAACATTAACAATATGAATGTGCAAACACTTGCTGCATAAGTTTATGCCCTGCTGGCATAGAACTCAATGAACAAAAGAACCAGCAGCTCTGAACCCAGGAGGAACATGTCGATGAGTAAACAGTATTCAATAGCAGTCTTGTAATCTTGGGTATCTGAGTGTTAGATATGCAGCATGACCAAAAGCTGTCCCAATCAAAGTACTGAATCAAAAGGCCTATAAGCCACACCTGCACGCTTCCGATCTATATTTTCAATTCCCTTATGGCCATAATGAACAAATCTAAGTGTAGTCTGCACAAACCCAAGTATAGAGAAATAAGACCAATATGAGTGTAGTTAGCTCAAATTTGCAATGTGCCAAAGTATTATTTTTTGGGGTACAATACCTATTTTATAGCTTCTTCACTATTTCTTCATTGACACGCTCGTAGTATGTCATTCTACGAATAGAAGTTATAGCTTCATCAAATCTGCGGCTTTGAAACGCATTTGCAAACTTGTGTGCCCATTGATTCAGCTTCTCTTGCATCTGAAATTTAGAACATGTGAAAAAGAAAGCAATATGAGGCGGCAATAATGCACGCTAAACTGACAAGCAGCAAGACGATATACAAACATGGCTTTAAACCCAGCAAACATATACAGTTAGAGGCCTGATAATGATAGCATTTGGATGATGGTAACCATCCCATATTTATTTGAACAAGCCACCGATTTCCATTTCTCTCGCTGTCTGGGAATCATACATTGGCTTGAGAACTTTTTGTTTGGATATAACTCAACAGCCTAGGTATATGCATGCCAAAACTGAGGACATCATGCAGAGCACAAGCCGTATCTTTGACAATTTCACAGTACCATCTTAGCCATACATGCTAAACTGAACATTCCATTCCCACAAGACGTGTCTAGAAATATAGGGCTCTCACATACCTGAGTCTGTATATGCTTTAGATCCTGGGATGTGGTTGCCTCTTCAACAGCTTCCCTGATTTCCATAATCTGCAATTCAGATTTAGAAAAGTTAATAAAAAGAAGCTTCCGTCTGACCAGGAACAAAATAAGAAATTAAGAAACAATAATGATTCAAACAGTCAAAAAGTTTTCTTCGGGCATGAAACCAGAAACTGCAGAAAAACCATCAAAAGAAGAGGGGGGAAAACTCTAGCACAACTTTACTGGATTCATTTTGCATTAGATTCCGGAATAAGTAAGAGCCCAGCCAGCCAAGAAAATAAATCCATCAAAAAGAAAAGGACAAGAAATTTGTATTTAGTTATTAATAACGAACACAGAAATCAGAATATGGCTAATTATTGCAGTGGAAAAGCAAAGTCTTTCTTATAGATAATAAATGGAAAAACTAATGAAGGAAATGTATGCTCAAAAACGCCAACAAACAGAACTTCTTCCTACAATTCAAGAAACATATTTAACTATTTGAATATGAGAAAAAATCTCCAACATCCACAGAACACGTGGTGCAGTTGTGTTCCTCAAATTTGTACTTTTCTCAAAAGAAATTAAGAATGAAAACACTGAAACCAGAAACAAAAGAAAAATAATATTGTGCCTGTTGTCTTAAAAAGAAGAAGAAAATTACAGGAAACAGGAAATGAATGTGCCAACAAATGAATCATTAATATATTACCTCAGCCAGCAACTCTGGTTCTGAAATTGTTTCCTCTTCATCAACATGTACATTTTCAAGCTTCAGCTGTAAGAGAAATGGCATACACACACTCAGGAAATAGAACTCAACATATACGAATCGTGTGCGATATGCATCAATCTATGAAACCAGTATTAACATAAGCAGTGATCTGATCTCACTCCAAGTACTTAAGCACTGAAATTTGATCATAGCATACAATAAAATAAAATATCAAATCAGCATGCAAATACTACAGCTTACAATGTATTTTGCCCTCAATAGGGGACTTCTAAGTGTGTGATATGCATCAATCACCCGAGCACACTGTTCAGCAGCGTACTCTCTCTCCTCCTAACAAAAGCACAGAAAAATTATTCCAGATTTATGAAATGAAAATAATACTCCCTCCATCTCGAAATGGGTGTTCACTTTCCCATTTTGCATGGATTAAGTTAGTCACCGAGGGACTTTCCCCTGTACATCCCCATGTGTTCTCGTTGAGAGAAGTTGTTGTTAACTCAAGCATAGAATTAACCAAAAAGGAAAGTAGACTCTCATTTAAGAACGGATGGAGAATTAAGTTCCTAAAATCCAAAATACAAACCTCAGATTTCGAATGAACTAGATCAGGATGCAATTTTTTCTGCCAATCTTTGTACTTTCCTTCCAAATCACCCTCAATCTCAAACTTCCTCTCCCTGTAAACAATAAAAAAAACATAGTTGCTTACCAAATAATCCTATCCTTCATATTTACAAAGAATTGAGTATGAGTTGTGGAAACTTACAACTTTATGCTTACATGATATACCCATTAAAAACAAAACCACCAACTCAAATGAGCTTCATACAACTATTTGACTCTTTCAAGATGTTTGAACATTTCAAAAACAAAACAAAAAAATCTTCTAATGCATGTATATGTGGTATAAATTACAAATAAATTAGGAGTCTATAGCTTTGTATGATTTTCCTATCAGCAAAATTTTCAATAACTTAAAACCCAAGAAAAAACAAGAATGAACTTCATGCTAACTCTGTTCAACGAAGATGAATTACTATTTTTCCACAGACCATCCGTTTTCTTTCCCTCATCTCCACTTTCCTAGTTACCGAGCAGGAATAGAAAAGAAAAAAAAAACCAAAAATGTATTTTACTCAGCAACCAAAAAATGCCTACAAAACCAACAGAAGCTAACTCAAACCAATGGTCAAACACTTACCATCCGAATATCTGAAAGTAATCCACCGAATGATCCACCGGCTGGATGCTTCGACAAGAGTCACAAAACAGAAACGCCGCCGTATGAGCCGCCGCGCCACGCTTCCAGCATTTGACGCTGACTTGATCGGTAGACAGCGAGCACAAACCTTTCCCGGAAAATCTGAAATTCTCGAGAAAATTACGTCTAGTACCTGACAATGTCCCAGAAGGTTCGACATTGGAGCGATCCGAGGGCGACAAAATGGTGGAACAGTGAGCGCGAGAAATTGAATTGAGCGAGATATGAGAAGATGAAGAGAGGGCTCGGCGAAGAATCGCGTAAAGAGGAGTCCATGGCTTTGAGCTCTGCATTTTCGGAGGTACTGTTCTCGCCCTTTCGGATTCGCAGTGAAAACGAACTTGTGAGTGTTTTGCTGAAGCAAAAGGGTAGTTGCGGCTTAAATGTACAACACCGAATTGCATTGAAAACCGGATCGGATTCTAAACCAGTTGCACATCGGTTCTCTGGTTCGACCGGTTCAAGTATTTGGAGTCTCAAATGAAATAATAACATGGAAGAAATTCAAAATCCAACAAAATCATAGTATAAAAATAAAATGAAGGTATAGACGTTCGATATTAATGCTTAAAAGTCTCGAGTTTGAGTTTGAAAAACAAATAGTTGTTTCAAACTACCGGTCTACTAATTTCTGATTGAATTGGGTTTGATTCAATTTTAAAACATTGAATTTTCATTTTTACGTTGAGATGGTAATTTGTGTTTCAACTCTGGGTTTTTTGGATTTGGATGCAAAAGCCTAATTCCAACTCAACCTGCAAGGTAGAGGTGACAATTTTGGGTTTCTATTTGGGTTCAGGTTGATAAAGTTAACTTGAATCCGATCCGAAAGAATTTCGAGTTCATTCAAGTTGCAAACCGCGAATTTTAAAACTTCACAAGATAAATTCAATCTAAAAGCTTGTCGGATCGAATTTTGTGTGCTAGCAAATTTTAAGGTCCAAATTGTTGACTTTTTTGCAAGGGGTGAGAGTTGAGGGTTTTGAATCATGTTTAAATTCTTTAGTACAAAATGTGTAGATTTGTTCAACATAATTCAAAAATCGATTGGATCTAATTTGTGAACTAAATAGTTTATATACGGTCCAAATTGTTAGCTTCAAGTTGCTTAAGAATTTATCTATTTTCATAAATGTAGTGTAATTGATAAATACATTTAAAGTTCTCAATAATAGATACAATCGAGAAGAATCTGTATGACTTTTTAAGATTAAGGTTTTTCAAGAGTTATCAATCACAAAAATTGACTCATTTTGTGCTTGAAACCATGTGGGGATCTTGTAAAATATATAAGCAATGCGAAAGTGTGATAATTTTTTTATTATAAGCAAGCGCAGGAACCTCAAAAGTGTGATAATTACAATTTCGATGAAAGTAAACAATTTGGTATATTGAAGACAGTAGTGGCAAAGAACATATTCCATATGAAAAAAGAAACAACACACCAAAATATTGTCCCTTTGAGGAATTTATTCTGCATTTTGATTCAACATTTCAATCACATTGTAGATTCCAAATTTGGCAAATAAGCAAGCAACTTCCATAGCCTATATTATTCGTTACCGGTACATGAAACATAACAAAATCTTATCGGTAAATGTCACAATTATTCGAGTAATGAGTTTAGAGAAAATTACACTGAAATCTTCAGTACTTGGGGCTTCAAATGATGTGCCCTCTAAACCAATCCATCACCCAAAATTGTATTTGAAACAGCATAAACTTTGCTTCATTCGTGGCCGCGATTTTGCATCCCCATAGACTTGCATTTTGTTATGCACTATTTTGCCAAGAATTGGTTCCTCACTTGTCCCATTGATAGAGGAAGACAAAGCAATAACTCGGTTAGTCTCATCGCGATTCATCAGAACTTGCTCGGGTGATGCTGGTGCTATCCTGTTATGGTTTGTTTCTCTGGAGTAAGTGTATGATCCAAAAGACCTGCATAACAGGAACAAATAAAAACCCGGGCGTATGTGAACTTACTCTCTTGCAATGCCTATAGATGAGAGCTATGAATAATGAAAAGTGAAAATCACCTCAAATCCCGACTACTAGAGTTATTCCTAGGTTCTTGCAAACTCTTCCCGGTAACTTCTTTTCGAGATACTTCAGCACAAACCTCGCTATTCGGATATACTTTCCCGTCTTCTGAATGTTTTGGCTCCACATTGGCGACGCCAAGACTAGTTTTGGATTCAGCATTGAATCCATATTTTTTAATAAGGAAAATGACCTTGTCCAGTGTACCTAGAGCTTCTTCCACCTTAGGACTAAGGAGGAGTTTCTCGTCCCGTTTTACATAGTACTTCTCAGCATTTGTATCGGTTAAAGCTTGATCTTCACTCGTGCAAGTCTCCAAGGGCGTGCCATCTTCGCCCCCCTCTTCCTCGATCTCCCCAAATGCTTTGTTGGGTGTAGGAAGCTCACATTTCTCGGAAGATTCACTCTCGGGGTTTTCTTCCTTGTGATTCACATCTTCCAAACTATCCCGCTTCGTGCTTCCTCGAGAGTGTTCTTCGGGGAGAGAAAATGTTTCACTATTGACCTCGTCTTGTTCCAAAACCTCATTAGGCTCATCACTTGAAAAAAGAGCTTTGCGTATCCGAACATACATTGGATCAGTCAAGGCCTTGCGGAAATCATCATCCTTTTTGAACGCGGACGCAACAATCTGTCATAGTATCAAGAATTATGAAAAAATTCTTGTCATAAGAAGCTCACAAAGCTCAATCAAAAGGCAACCTTTTCGTAAAGTTTGAAACCATTGCCAATGAGTTGCCTAGCCATGAAGTTTATGAGGGACGGAGGGACAAAATCAATTTTAATATCCATCCTTGCGATTGTCCTATAAAATGTGACAGAAAGAACATTAAATTGATCAAACCTTAACAGCCTCAAATGATATGACAATGTTAATCAAACTGCATGTAGCTCACCGGAAGTAACTTCTTTCGGGAGTCACCTTTTGTATGACAAAGCCTCCCACAACATCGATCCTTACTACATCCTTCGCTTCAGGTATCCCGTCTTTGGAAATTCCATGATTATCTATGTTTATGCTCTCTACATCAGAAATCTGAATCCAATCCACAATCACATTTCTTGCAACAAGGTGATATAAGGGTAGAGCAAGATTGCAAGAGAAAATCTGCAAGAAATTCAAGTTACCGTGTTCAAGAGGACAACGACAAGATCATCTTGAACATACTCAAACTCGAAGTAGTGCACAAGAGCCTCCCTAGTTGATAGCGGCCAAGGAACCTTCACCCTTTCTTCCAAAAGGTTAAAGAAAAGTAAGCATTTCAAAATTCCCTCGCCGAGCATAAGTGTAAAAAAAAAGGGTCTTATGATGGGCAAACCTCAGTAGAGATATCTCCTCGCCAACACGAACCTTTTGCATGCATTTGCTAGAGAGAATTCTGAAACTTGGAATCATAATCTGCGGCCACCTGGTGAAAACAAACAATACAGATTTTGTATGATTAAAGAACAGAAAAAGCATGTGAAGTGATGTATGTTAAGTGTAAAGCAGAACAAGAAATGAGTGAATCGTGGCATCAACTAAATAAAACATATTCTCACCATTTCTTGTAGAGGCTCGATTCCCACGAAACACATAAACCTGCCATGAAGATAGCAGCTTCATTATCTTGATTTGTCCATGATTAATAGCGACGGATATAAAGATTTTACATGTATTCTAGTTTCACTTACATTCGTCTACAGGCCCGTCTACATAGCCTTCAGCAAGTAATGTATGAAAGGGAGTTCCCTGATCTCCTTCCCGGTACATAACACGAAGCTCTTCATTATCCTGTTTTATCTGTCATAGGAGTCACAAATGTTCAACAAGTAACCTTAAATATTCAGATTATCCTAAAGAGTTCAAAAGTGAAAGTTTTGAACTTACTTTCCACTCAGGATGAGATGAGTCATGTGCTTTTGGTGCCTCATTTTCATTTAGAGAAGCACTCCTTAGCATGTCAAGAAAATTCGACACTTCCATGGTCCTCTTTTTAAGTGCACTCTCGCTGCATCCTGCAGAAGTCATTATCCAAAATTAGAGAAGTGCTCGATAATAGTATGTAATAGAAAACATAGTTTTAAAACATAGGTTTGAGGAGTTGCTAACCATCAAGTTGTGAAGAGTGTTGGAGTTGATTCTTGACAATGGCTTCGATTGTCTCCTCGTTTGTTAAGTCGGGTGATGCCAGCGTCTTATCCAGCCTCTCTCGGTACTGGGAGGCCTCTCGTTTATTCTTCATCTTCGCATTCCCTAGCTAATCAAACAGAAAGCCAAATGTACACTGTTTATATTAAAATCTTGACATACAGTGACTCAAATAGAGCATATCATAGCTATTTTTCAACTATAAATGTGCAGAGAAAACAAAGAAACTATCAGCGACTACCAATAACTACTAAAACAACAGAAATGTGAAAGTTTAGGGACAAAATGACAGAATCTAGTAATTTTAAAGGGTTGCTCTTGATTTGCCCAAATTGTCAAGACACATGAAACTGTTTGATGATACTTTGTTTCCATCTTCTGCTGCATCAATATGTGATAAAATAAAGGCCAAAGCTCCTTGCAAACTCATTGTCCTATTAAAAGCTCCCAGCAAATATCCAGCTCTATCATCAGTCCTCATCAATACCAAATATACACCCAAAATTGACTTCAAAAAAAGGATCAAGACCCGACAAGCCAACGATCATATGTTTAAATAGCATTCCCTAGCACATTAAACAGAAAGCCAAATTTAAACTGCCTATGGTACACTACAATTATATCGGATCCTTTCATGGGTTTGAAACTTAATGTTAGGATCTAGTCGGAAAAGGGCGCAACAATGACTCCAATTATCCATGCTTAGAGAGCATATCAGAGTTATTTTGTTCAACTATGCATGTGCAGATGAGAAACAAAAGAAACAAAGTATTTGCTCCAAAAAAAATAAACTATAACAACAGATATGAGAATGGTTTGGGACATATTGTCAGAATCTAGTGATTTTGAAGTGTTATCCTAGATTTGCCCAAATTGTCAAGACAATCTCGGATTATAGATTTTACTTTGTTTCCATCTTTTGCTCTGCTAAATGTGATGCAGTAATAGCCAAAGCTCCATCCAAATTTATTGTCCCTGTCCCAGCAACTAGCCATCTCTCTCACCAATCCTCATTAATACCGATTATACAGGAAAACAAAAACCCATTGCCATGAATCAACCAGATGAAGATTGAACATACCACTTATCAAGCAACTCCATCAACAAACACAATACAAGAGCAACACTAAATAGAAATTAGAAATTGCTGCATATACACAAGTACCCAGATAATAAAAAGAGTGAAAATTTAGAGCAATTTCATCAATTTTGGAGCAAACCCAATTGAGCTATGAAATGTCAGAGCAGAACCCAGAATCCAAAAACCAAATTCATCAACACCCAAATGAAGATTTAATATAATTAGAGAGGCACCTGATGGGACACGAACCAGAATACCCAATAAAGCTCACACCTTTTAGCTTTAAAGATGAGACCAATACAGAATCAGAATAATAATCCAAAACCCAGAAGATGGTGATGATGAAGGAACTGTAAAATGGTCCGTTGCGATGACTTGGCTTTGACGGCCAGTGCTGAGACTGTGAGATCGGAGAGGACACAGTTTAAGCAGTTGCCAGTTGGCAATAATCTACCTAAATTTAATGAAAGTAGGTGAGTGAAAAGATGTCAATGTAATTATGACGGACAGCTTTGTGATGATGGTTTAAAATTGGTCAATCATTAGTTTATGAGTGTACACGTGGATTGGTCTGCGTCTCTTGTTACTGTATTCTATCTTCCACGCGCCCGCGGAGGAGCGTGAGCGCACCGCCTATGTCATGTCTAGTTTTTGATGAGCAATAGTAGCTAATGTTTCAGCTACTCTTTTTTTCAAACGGTCGGTGACCACTTTACATTTAATAAGGAGACGTGCTGCCAATGCCATGTCTACATAAGGTGCTTCTAGTTCTAGAGTGGGATATGATCATTTCATTGATATGGTTTTCGAATTTGTTTATATCATGCTTTTTTCTTCTCTAAATATCATTTTAACAATAAACTACTATTACCGATCACCGTCCGTAGCAAAACTTATATACAAACTCGAGAACTTGTGTTCAAGACTCTTCATTGATGTAGTATGGGTATGGAGAGACAGTATATGTGTGACTATATACAGTGGCGGAGACAGGGGGCGGCTGTCAGGGGCTGCGGCCCATGCCACCGTTTCAAATATTGAATATATAGTAATGAAATTCAAAATATTATAGAAGGACTCTTTGGTTGCGTTATTGGAGGGACATTCTCTCGCAAATTCGTTGATGAAGTTTGATTGATAAATAAATAAATAAATGTGCGTGACAACTCCAATACCTTAATTTTCATGTTAAATATAATTATTCTTTTTTTGACAATTTACTGTAAAAGAAAATCTCACACTCACATATACATTATTACCCAATCTCATACCACACCCATGTGGAGTCTCGAACACAAGTCCTCGAACTTGCACCCCAGCCCTGCTACCACTTGTCAAGTGGGCGGTGGTCCAATTGTCTTTTGTTAATTCAGTGATCAACTTTTTCTTACCTTTGTTAATCTATGTGGTAAATTCTCTGTTATTTATTGATGCAACAACATTTGTTATAAGTTGTTGACTTAAATGTTTGGCTAAAAAATATTTGTTTGTATCGAACCAATTAAGTATCGAGGTTGCTATAATGATACTTTTATCGTTCAGCATATATTCATTAATGGAGTTCTGCGCAACTCTGGCGTCACCATTTGGCGATCCTCCGACGTCACCACCTCACTGTCTGGCGATCCTCTGGCGCCGCCACCTCACATTCTAGCGGCTGTTGGGTTGGCATTTCAT
>JAYMSZ010000659.1:0-18131 GCA_036897665.1 Pelargonium citronellum
GGCACGTTTGATAGGTCAGTGACTAAAACGGCACGAATTAGATAGGACACTGACTAAATTTGACCTTTTTCCATAAAAGAAATAAAAAAAAATATTCAAATCTAAGCATCTAGGTTGAGCAAAGATATTATTTTGCAAAAAAAATAAATTATATAATTTTGAGTTTCACTCAAGACTAGGGTTAACAATTTAAATTTTGGTTCGATTATTTCGGTTTAAGTTGAGAATACTTAATCCTAGCCCGTGTTACATAGGTGTGAATTTTTTATAGACTTTATTTTTGTCAAAAAATGTGTAGAATGAATATGGACTATAATTGCTATCCAACCTGATTATAAATAAAAAACAGACTCGATAAATGATTGGATTCATTTAGTTGACTCGGATCCACAAATGTGTGGATCATTATCAGGTCAAATGAAGGCTCTACCTTATCACTTCAACTAAAGCGGATAACTCGAGATTTAGGGAGAGTTGAAAAAGTATAGTCCGGACCTAACCGAAAAAGGGTTAGGATACCAATTTTACGTGTAAAATGTGACTGCAACTGACTTGCAAACCCAAAACAACTTAGAAAACTAGTCAAGTCCATTTTATGAATCTAAATCCGTCAAAATGTGGGTTGAGTTTTGGGTTTCCATGAGTTCAGTCAGTGGCGGACCCACTCAATGAAATGGGGGTCGCTTGCGGCTTGACCCCATATTTTGAGGAAAAAACTTTATTTTATAGTTATATTTAGTAGTAAATTTTTTAATACAACAAGTTGACAACTCAAAATATGTTCAAAATTTTATTTTGACCCCACATACTGAAATTTCTGGATCCGCTCCTGAGTTCGGTTAAATTTTTTGCTCTAATTTCAACTATTTTTCTACAATCGGGCAAATAACTTAAAGCGGTTGCTGTTAATGAAAAATCAACTATTTTTCTACAATGAATAAAATGATTGATCCATTTACAGGTGACTTCAAGAAAGGACCAAGAGCAATACTGGGCAGATAGGAGCAAACCCTACAGATACATACCAGTGAGGGAATTTGCAGCCAGATTCAAGCACTTCCATGTGGGCATGAGCTTGGAGAGAGAGCTCTCAGTCCCATTTGACAAGTCACAAAACCACAAAGCAGCTCTAGTCTTCAAGAAATACACAGTCCCAACCCTAGAGCTCCTCAAGATCTCATTTGACAAAGAATGGTTGCTCATAAAAAGAAACTCATTCCTCTTTGTCTTCAAGGCCACACAGTTCCTCATTCTGGCCTTCATAGGGGCAACAGTGTTCATAAGGTCCAGGCTGCACACAAACAATGAACAAGATGGATCACTCTATATGGGAGCTTTGATGTTTGCAATGATCACTAACATGTTCAATGGCTATGCTGAGCTCTCATTCATGATTATGAGACTTCCTGTGTTTTATAAGCAGAGGGATCTTCTGTTTCACCCTCCTTGGATGTTCACTCTCCCAAACTTCCTTCTCAGGATTCCTATTTCTATTTTTGAGACTCTTGTTTGGATGGTTGTGACCTATTACTCCATTGGGTTTGCTCCAGAAGCTAGCAGGTGAGCTTGCTTGGCCCCATGTTTTAAAAACCGAACAGAAGGGTTGAGTTCAGAGCTGACAATTTGGGTTTTGGTCGGGTTTTTATATAACCCAACTCACAAGAGTGAAGTTTAACGTGATATTAGAACTAGTTTGATTTGGGTCCCTCATAACTCATCGTTAATCCATCCACGTGCAAGACCCGTTGTGTTTTACTAGGCTTGTACTCTTCATCTAATAGCTTGAAGTTTTGAGTATTTTTAAAGGGGGCTCGAACCATGAACCTTAAGCGGATCGAGTGCTTTAAATTGCTTGCCCCCTGGGTGGTGGTGCTTGAAGTTTTATTATAGAGTAAAGTTTAACTTTTTTGGGGAGTAAACCACTGGTCTAATCTAGTTTGGAGCTTAGTCATAGTTTAGGCTCCTCACCTTTCCCCATAGGTGTGTTTAGTGGGTATCTAACTCGAAGCTACCCACAGTTGAAGCTCATCATCTCTCCCCATAGGTGTGTTCGGGGTTTAATCGCATGAAAAATATTGAATTTCTGTTGTGGGCATTTGTTTTCAGGTTTTTCAAGCAGACATTGGTGATGTTTCTGACTCAGCAAATAGCAGCATCACTGTTTAGGTTCATCGCAGCAATGTGCAGGAGCATGATCATTGCCAACACAGGAGGCTCTCTCATTCTTCTCCTTGTGTTCATGCTTGGAGGGTTCATCCTCCCAAAGGGTAGGATGCCAAGCTGGTGGGAGTGGGGCCACTGGATTTCTCCTCTCTTTTACTCCTACAACTCACTTGCTATCAATGAAATGTTTACTCCAAGGTGGATGAACAAATTGGTATGTTTTTTTTCCAATTTATGTTCTTCACTTTCTTAAGAACTTTGATGTTTATAGGCTTAATTTGGGAAATGTGATTGTGTTATAGGCTTTAGACAAAGAAACCAGATTGGGGATTGCAATTCTTAGGAACTTTGACGTTTATACTGAGAAGTATTGGTATTGGATTGGAGTTGCAGCTCTTCTAGGGTTCACAATTCTCTTCAACATCCTCTATACCATAGCTCTCACATACCTAAATCGTAAGTTTTCGATGTTTTGTTCAAGATTGGTTCATTGTTTGTGGTAATCTTTTAAGGTTTTGATACAGTTTTGTGTGGTTGAATATGTACAGCTTTTGGAAAGACACAATCTGTTATATCAGAAAAACCAGAAGTAGAGGACAGTGATGAAAAAGGGGAGATGTTCAGATCATTATCTTCTTCTGATGGAAACAATACGAGTAAGAATTAAGAACAGAACAATTTGAAACAAATCAGCATTTATATGTAATAGTTGGTGTACTTACATTGTTGCTTGGGCTTGAAATCTCGTAGGAGAAATGACGATTGTGCGAATGAGCAGCCGGTCCAATCCCAATGGATTGAGTAGGAATGATGATTCGTCTCTTGATGCAGCCAATGGGGTTGCGCCGAAGAGAGGGATGGTTCTTCCTTTCTCTCCTCTTGCTATGTCCTTCGACAATGTGAACTATTATGTTGACATGCCTGCGGTAAGAGTCTCGTGTACTGAGCCGTCCTTTTCTGAATCTGTACATTTCAGTACTAATTTGGTTGGTTTGTAGGAAATGAAAGAACAAGGGGTTGCAGAGGACAGGTTGCAGCTACTCCGGGAAGTGACAGGGGCATTTAGGCCTGGAGTCTTGACCGCACTGATGGGAGTGAGCGGGGCGGGAAAGACCACGCTGATGGATGTTTTGGCGGGAAGAAAGACGGGTGGTTACATTGAAGGTGACATTAGAATCTCCGGTTTCCCGAAGAACCAAGAAACCTTTGCAAGAATTTCCGGATACTGCGAGCAAAACGATATCCATTCCCCACAAGTGACTGTCCGCGAATCCTTGATTTTCTCAGCCTTCCTTCGACTCCCCGAAGAAGTCAGCAAAGAGGAGAAAATGGTACAATTATGTTTCTTCTTGTAAGAATGTAGTGTGTTGATTCAATGCTAACACTTTAACCAATGTTTCAGATCTTTGTGGATCAAGTGATGGAGCTTGTAGAGCTAGACAATCTTCAGGATGCTTTGGTGGGGCTCCCGGGGGTCACGGGGCTGTCAACGGAGCAGAGAAAGAGACTGACCATAGCAGTGGAGCTGGTGGCGAATCCATCAATCATTTTCATGGATGAACCAACATCAGGACTCGATGCAAGAGCTGCAGCAATTGTTATGAGGACTGTGAGGAACACTGTGGACACTGGAAGAACTGTTGTCTGCACAATTCATCAGCCTAGCATCGATATCTTCGAAGCCTTTGACGAGGTACTACACATAATCTTACAGCTCTCTCTCATATGCTTATGATGATAGTAACTTTGTTCTGTGCTTCAGCTTCTATTGATGAAAAGAGGAGGCCAAGTGATCTACTCAGGTCCATTGGGTCAGAATTCTCACAAGATTGTCGAATACTTTGAGGTACTTAACCTTCTTCAAACTCTCTTTCAAGTCCCACGAGCACGAAAAACACATTAGCTCATTCACAAACTCGTTGGTCGTTCCTGTTTTGCAGGCGATTCCCGGGGTTCCAAAGATTAAGGAGAAGTACAACCCGGCAACTTGGATGCTAGAAGTGAGCTCAGTTGCAGCTGAAGTTCGCCTTGGAATAGACTTCGCCGAACACTACAAATCATCATCCTTGCATCAGTGAGTATACATAAACCCACAAGCCATAAGGCTTAAACTTGAGCTAACATTTGTGTCATGATCAATAGGCGAAACAAGGCTCTGATAAAGGAGCTGAGCACGCCACCAGCCGGAGCAAAAGACCTCTACTTCCCGACCCAATACTCTCAATCCGCAATAGGACAGTTCAAATCTTGTATTTGGAAGCAGTGGTGGACTTATTGGAGAAGTCCTGATTATAACCTTGTGAGATTCTTCTTCACTCTGGTGGCTGCACTCATTCTTGGAACAATATTCTGGAAGGTTGGCGAGAAAAGGTACGATTTTACACCCAACAACAGCTCTAAACTGATATGTTAACTGACATATATGTAAATATACATCGTACCTTTGTTGCGCGCGTTTCAGGGAGAGCTCAACTGATCTGACTATAGTGATTGGGTCTATGTATTCTGCTATCTTGTTTGTTGGTGTCAGCAACTGCTCCACAGTACAACCAGTAGTAGCTATTGAAAGAACTGTGTTTTATCGAGAACGAGCAGCTGGGATGTATTCTGCATTGCCTTATGCACTTGCACAGGTAGATATGTGAATGTTATCTATGAAAGAAAGCTTCCATTTCTCGATAACACGTAGGAGTCTTAATGGGATTCAGGTTTTTTGCTTTGCAGGTGATTTGTGAGTTGCCATATGCGCTCATCCAAACCTCGTATTATACACTGATAGTGTATTCAATGATGAGCTTTCAGTGGACAGCCGCGAAGTTCTTCTGGTTCTTCTTTGTCACCTTCTTGTCCTTCCTTTACTTCACGTATTACGGGATGATGACAGTCTCCATTACACCAAATCACCAAGTAGCAGGCGTCTTCGCTGCAGCGTTTTATCTGCTCTTCAATCTCTTCTCGGGTTTCTTCATTCCAAGACCCGTAAGTTAGAGCTCTTTTCTTAGTTAATAACCCAAGAATATGCAGATTTTGACAGGAACTTACATTTTTTGCTTGCAGAAAATCCCCAAGTGGTGGGTTTGGTACTATTGGATTTGTCCCATGGCGTGGACAGTGTACGGGCTAATTGTATCGCAATATGGCGATGATGAGTCCACGATCAAAGTTAGCGGAATGGATCATGATCCTACTATAAAACAGTACATTCAAGACCAATTTGGGTTCGATCCAGACTTCATGGGACCTGTTGCTGCTGTTTTGGTGGGTTTCTCAGTCTTCTTCACCTTCTTGTACACCTTCTGCATAAGGACACTCAACTTCCAAACCCGATAAAATAAGCATCGAGCTTCGGTGATCCGTTCTGCAAGATTTAAGCTTTTCAGGAAGTATAGAGGGGAGTGTTTCTGGAGAGTTGTGTTAGGAATTGTAAAGAGCTATGGTTCTTAATTTCTTTAGAGAAACAGATTGTATTTTATTACATATATATATGCATTATTTGTAGCAAACTGTTGTTTTTATACTAAATAGATTCAAGAACATTTAAAATGAAATGCTGATATAAAATAAAGTACTAATTTGATTTCTCATAAAATGTCAAAACATAGATTAGATTAGAGCTGTTCGTGGCATATATATTCGACTTCCCTTACAAGTAACCGATAAACGAAAAACTAACATAGTCATTAACTGAAATACTAAATAAAACTGTCGTTTTCTGATATATGAAACATAAAACACTGCAAATGCTCACTTCAGCTTCTTTCTAGGCCTCAGTTGCCCTTGCCCCTCTTTTCTTCGAGACATCGCTTGCGCCTCAGCTGCAAGGAAGAAAAAAAACGCGGGTTGTTTAGAGTCTAAACTATGGTAATTGGTTATTAAAATTCGGTAGAACAAAATTGGGATTAGTTGAGGACCTCATTGCTGTGGCCACACTTCTTCTTCCTGCAGTTTGTGGCTCGGGGAGGAAGCCGGGCATAGCACCTAACAAAACCATAAAAACGAGGTTTGTAATGTTCGCAAAGTTTGCATATAGAAGCTAATATTGGTACCAATGATGGTTGCTGTTAAGCTCAATATCATTAACAATAGCACACAAAGTCACAAACCAACCAAAAATGTAAATATATAGATAAAACTGCATTTCTACAAATTTTATAGTGAAATCTATAATTACCATTTGTAGAAGGATATTGGTAACATCTCATAATACTGTAATTGGATACTTGTAGACCAAGTAACCAACCACTCAACATCAATGGTTATATATATATATATATATTCCATGGACTATATGTTAATGTAGCTAGTGTCTAGACCTTGTGCTTTGCCAAAAAAAGAGAAGAAAGTTCACATGAACTGCTTCCAAAAGCTACATGTAACAAACAAATAGTTGAACTAATTGCTACAACATCAAGAGAACTGAACATTTCATTCAAAAAATTCCTTGACGTTTTGAATTCAAATTTTAGCAAAACAATGATCACTATATACCCAAGCAGCACACAGATTAAGTTGTAATGGATTCAATGTAGGGATGATTATAACCTTAATTGCACTTTTCAAAGCAAAAAAGGCTTACTTAAGTCCCATTACTACTTCACAAAGTTCACTGATAGAAGCTAAAATGATAGAATAAAGAACAAGAGGAGGTTCATCTTGTAGTTCCATCACCAACAGCATTTACACAATGTTATGATCAAATCGGAAATTACCATTTGTAGTTGCAATTATGGGTTTGAAAGAGTACTCATAACACATATTGTGGACTGGGTTTATGAACTTATATCTAAACAAATTTGCTGTATATAGATATGTTGCAAGATAAGGAGAAAATGCAATAATAATCAATTAAAAGAACTGGAATTGGGATCTAACACATCCATAATCTATGCACTAATTATTTTTCTTAATGATTTGAGTCATCTTGGTACATATGGTGATCGAACATGACAACATAAGTAAGGGATATGGCCAGCCAAGAAAATCCACAGTTGGACAATACAAGCAAGAGAAGCCAAGTTATCAAAGTCAATGCATTGATTATCATATGAAAACAGAAAATCCATTTGAAAACTTCACAAAAATTGAATTCAAGAATCTGCAATTTGTGAAACTTGCAAGCCAAGTTACAAACCACTCAACATGTTTCAAAATATAACAAAACAGTAATCACTATACACTCAAGCTACACAAATGCAGTAAATGATGATCCAATGCGAAAACCGGAGAAAGCTAAGGATGTTCCACTTGCACAACATGAAAATCTACTGCTAGCAACAACAGACAGATTAAGTTGTAGTGGAATCAATGTGGGGATGGTTATAACCTCAATTGCACTTTTCACAGCAAGAAAGGCTTACTTGAGTCCCATTACTACTATGCAAGCAAGTTGATGATACAAAAATTACAAAAGCATCGCATCACAAGTATTTGAAACTTAAAAGGCTAAAGATCAAAGCAAATTCATATTGGAAACACCATAAAAAGAACATTATCAACAAATTAACAAGCTGGTTCGACTTACTTGCGACAGACCATCTTTTTCTCCACATACTTGCGAGCCAACACTATCAGATCAGGCGCTATGTTCTTGATCCCCACTTGCTTTCCTCCTCCTCCTCCCTGAAGCCTCAGGGTAAGATCAAGAGTCGATCCTGAAAACAGAGCAATAATTAGAATCAATTTTATTTCGTAAGCATATAGACCAGTGAATATGAAGGGATTGATAAACCTTTCTGGAGGTTGTAGTCAGCAACAGTTCGGCCATCTTCCAGCTGCTTCCCAGCAAACATCAGTCGCTGCTCATCAGGAGAAATTCCTATCCAGATTCATTCACAGATATTTCAGACTAAAAAGTGAATTTAATGGTTTGGTTGCTGGCAAAAGAAGAATGCATGAAATTAAGAGACAAATAGCACTTTGACAAAAACAGATCACTGATTTGGAAATTCGAAAACAACAAACAGAGCCCTGTTCTGAGTGTTCTCACTTTCATTCTTTCAATTTTCTCAGAAACCAAACAGGATCAGATTAAAAAGAAATTTTCTCAGAAACCAAACAGATCAGATTAAAAAGAAACATTCAGAAAGGTTGATCCAGAATCTATCATACTACTAGACGAATACGAAAATGGCAAAAAAAAAAAAAAAAAAAACAGGGCAAAATGTACACACAGTTTTACACAGTTTTATAGGAAACCAAACAAGACATTTGGAGCTCAAAAAGCATAAAGCAACGTTTATCCAGAGAAGATTGCCACACACACACACAAAACAGAGAAAAAATTAGATCTCATTTCCAGCTTAAAATCGTTCTGAAAACTTGAAAATTACCATCCCTTTCTCTCTTCTGAAAGTTTGATTGGTAGCCAAACAACAGATTAAAAATACATGTAGCAACTTTTCTACAGACAAAAATGACCGTAAAGGTTCGAAAATGGCGAAATGAAAACAGAGAAAAATCACGCTATTTCCAGCTTCAAATCATTCTGAAAACTTGAAAATAATGATCACTTTCTCGCTCCATTGAGTTTTCTCCGAAACCAAACAACAAGTCAAGAGCTTAAAAAACAATAAATCAGAAGCTTATCCAGAGCCAATGGCCATTACAGTTTGAAGATTGCAAAATAAACAGAGAAAATTAATTTTCAGCTCAAAATCGATCTGAAATTTTGAAAACAACCATCACTTTTTCTCTCCCTTGAGTTTTCTCGGAATCCAAACAACAAAGATCAAATAATAAAAACCCATGAAGCAAGATTTATCAAGAATCACCAGTCATAACAGTTAAAAAAAAAAAGCAGCTAAAAACAGAGAAAAAAATACATTACAAGCAATTTTCAGCTCAAAATCACTCTAAAATTTCAAAAACGGTTACCACTTTCTCTCTCCCTTGAGCTTTCTTGGAATCCCAACAATAAGGATCCAGAAAAAAGCAAAAGTTCATCCAGAGTCAACAGCCATAACATTTCGGAAACAGCAAACAAAACAGAGATGAACAGTTCAAGTAATATCCTGTAAAAATCACTCTAAAATTTCAAAAATGATTATCACCTTCTCTCTCTTGAGTTTTCTCGGAATCCAAACAAGAAAGAGCGAAAAAGAGAGAGCATAAGGCAAGATGAATCCAGAGTCACCAGCCATAACAGTACGAAAATGGCAAAAAACAGTGAAAAGGTACAGTTCATCAAGTTATTCCGAAAACGACGATTATTTTCTCTTTCCTTCGTGTTTTCTCGGCATCCAAACAACCAAAATCCAGAACGGCATAAATCAAAAAGTTCATCCAGAGTCAATACCCACAGCTTTTCGAAAACAGCAAGCAAAACCAGAGAAAAACACATTTCAAGCAATTTTCAGCTCAAACTCACTCTAACATTTCAAAAACAACAATCACTCTCTCTTTCCTTCACGCTCTCTCAGCATCCAAACAACCACAATCCAAAAAAAATCACAAATCAAAGTCCATCCAGAGTCAATAGCCACAACATTTCGCAAAAAGCAAACAAAAACAGAGAAAAAACACATTTCAAGTCATTTCCATCTCAAAAACACCGATCATTTCTCTTTCATGTATGTTTTCTCATCATCCAAACAGGCCATGAATAACAAAGTAAAGGTTTCAAAATCGACCTTCCTTGTCGTGAACCTTGGCCTTGACACTGTCAACGGCCTCAGAGCTCTCGACCTGGAGAGAGATCATCTTCTCCGTTAGGGTTTTCACGAAGATCTGCATTTTTCGCTCTCTGTGATTGTTGCTTTTTTTCCTTTTCACTCTCTGTTACTGTGTAGGTAGTGGCGGAGGTGGTGGCTATATATAGCGTGTTTTTAGCGTGGTGGTCAAGAATTCACAGAGGTGTACGTACGGACAGAGCTGGTGGTTTCTTTTCCTGCGGTTTTTGTCTTCTTGCGAACCGGACGTAACAAGAGAGGCCTGATTGCTTGGGCTTGGGCCTGGGCCTAATTGCTTGAGTTACTTGAGCGTGAAGCAATATTATTATGAAGCATGCATGCATGAAGTGTTATCATTTATTTGTGATAAATATTTAAGGAAGAATCTACATTTTTTAATTAGTTAATTAGAGTGAAGTGTGCTGAAAACTTAAAATCTATTAAAAAAAACCTTCTAATTCCCTTTCTCGTGGCTTTAACTTTCATGTTAAGTTCTTGTTTCGACAATTCAAAAGTAGAAGAAGATTTTATTTTTTATTTTTACTAATGAATCAATATGCAAAACTATCCCGTTCTGAATACCTTTTTCTATCAAAACATTGAATTTTTAAATTTTCATAAGAATCTCACGTAATTCCTTTACCCTCATTTTTCACTTATTTGGACTAAATAACAAACTAATAAATCTCCTTCTTTTTTCAACGGGCTTTGATCACGTCACCTAGAAATATCAAAAGCGAGAATGTTAACATAATTAAGTAACTATCATATGGAAACCTGGATCGCTCGCTATAGTATATGGTTTTATGTGTTTCATTAATATGAGAAGAGTGAGACAGACATCTCTAAGGTTTTTCAATGAATTTTGGATGTCAAAAAAGTGAAACGTTGTTTGAAATAAGTAAATCAAACCTTTAAGTAGACCATCATCGACATTTAAACTACTTTTCACTATGTTTGGTGTGCGAATGAGATATCATAATGTGACGAGGATTTTGGGACACAAAGGACAGTCTCATACTTCTTGTGGTGACATTCACTTAAACTGCTTCTCATTATACGTTGTGTGAAAATGAGATATCGTAATATGACGAGGGTTTCGGGACAAGGTACATTTCGAAGACAACCTCTCATATATATTACATTCCAAAACTCAACATGAATTATGGCGTGTTTTGGCCAAGCCTAATCGTACGTTTGTATCGACTGATACAAATTGTTTATGTATGTAGTCGTGTAAACTCGCTTATTACTCGCTTGAATGAATTGATCTAGTCGTGTAAACTCGCTTATTACTCGCTTGATAATCGAATTATCTCATTTAGAATAGAGCTAGTACTGACAATTCGAACCTGAGCACATGGGCACCCAAAACCGAAACAAATATTTGCAAGTTCGGATTACATAACATGAACATCAAATATTTCTCTAAAAATTACGGTTTAAATGATCAAACATACCCAAACGAGCTCACACATTACATGTAAAACCTGAAATTGCTGGCCCAAAACCCGCAAAAATAATTTCAACGTCAACCCAACCTAATCCGATCCGAAACTCGAATGGCCACCTATGTACCACATCTATTGTGTTCTCTTAAATGAAGTTATTATTTCCGTTAATAACAATATCCACTTCAACAATAAAATATTTAAAAACATTACTAAAACCACATTTTCGAGCTGAATTAATATGACAATATTTTCACAAATTCAAGCTGAAATATTTACATTCATCAAAACTTGCTATTCTTGATCTCTATCTCTCTCTTTCTCCACACCCTCCGGAAGAGGAACAAGTCTGTGTCCTCTGTTTCACGTACAATCATTACCCGCAAGACTCTGTCTTTCACCACTTTTCTCTCGCCATGATCTCCTTGAAAGCAACCAGCTGTTTTCTGGTAATTTTAGCCACAACCCTTTTCTCCATTCAGAAATTCAAGCTCACCCACTTCGCTCAATCTGCCCCAAACCATCATATACCACACCCTCTCCATCGTCATCTCCACAAAAACAAAAAAAGAAGCGATTTTTATTTGTATTCAGGTGTTGGGTCTGCAGAGATCGAGGTCGTTGTTTGTTGATTTTTGTTTTGTGTACGGAGCAATACAGATGTTTCCGGTATCCATGGAGGTTGCACCCACAGGAAAGTGAAGGTTTTGAGGTTCAACGAGCGAGCGAGCGAGCGTAGTTGCAGTGTTTTGGTGGAGAGCGCATTGAAGGAGATCAGAGAGGTTGAAATGGACCCAGATTCCGCCGCCGAGGAGTTTAACACCGACGACCTACAGGAGGACACCCCATGGACCATCAGTGTTGCTAGGTGAGAGCTCAAGGGCTAATTTTGTAATTTCACTTTTGCTTATTTATTGTCTTCAAGGACTTTTTGCATCTCTGCCATGTTTAGTGATGGTGATATTTGAGTATTTGCCCTTTTCTTTAACCTAATTGGACAGATTTTGGGGCATTTTTATTGCTTACTATTTGCTAATGTGTTGTGTTCATGTGGGATTTGAGTAAAAAATGTATCTTTAGGAGCTTAAAGCTATATATGTGTGTGTGTATATATGTATGTATATGTAGTTCATTTGAGGTTTCTAATTTTCTATATCATGGGTTTTTACTTTTTAGTTTTCTTGATTGAGAGTTGGGGAGTGTGTTTGTAATTTGTATGGCTGTTTATTTATATGTTTGTTTGTTTCTTGTGAAGATCTTGGTTTTCATGTCAGCATATAAAATATTATGATTTTTAGGTCTCATTGTTGTATAAACAAATCACTAATTACTGTATGCGAGGAATTTTTGTATCTTTGCATTGTTTAATGTTTGTGATATTTGAATATTTACTCTTTTATGTAACCTAATTGGACAGGTTTTTGTTTGTTTTTTTTACTATTTGCTGATATGTTATGTTCACATTAGTGGGATTTGAGTAAAAAATGAATATTTTGGAGCTTAAACTATGGATTTTTATTTTTCATTTTGTTTCATTTTTGGTTTCCTATATCATGGATTTTTAGTTTTCTTGTAGTGTTGTTCATCTCCACAGTTTTTGCTCATTTTTGTTTTCTGATTTTCATGTTTGCTGTGAGCCTTCAATGTTTCTAATGAAGGTTTATGATATCTTTGAACTCGGAATATCTGAAATCTGAATTGCTTGTATAATGGCGGCTCTTGTATTTAAATCCCTTTAATTTGTCCTGTGACAATCCAGCCATTGTTATATTGGTGCTTTCATGTTGTAATTTGTATGACAGACCTTAAAATCATGACCTTGAATTGTCGTATTATTGTTTCCTATTCTGCAGTGGGTATAGCCTCTTAAGGGATCCTCGCCACAATAAAGGTCTCGCCTTTACTGACAAAGAGAGACAGGGTCACTATTTAGAGGGTCTTCTACCCCCAATTGTTTTTAGTCAGGAACTTCAGGTCTTACACTCATTCACCTCACAACTGTTGTTCATTGCTTTTCAAACTTGTGAAAGCGTTTTTTTTTATATATAATAAATTATATTTTATGCTACTCAAATTGGCAGGAGAGGAGAGTAATGCACACTCTTCGTCAATATACCGTTCCCCTGCAGAAGTATATCGCTATGATGGATCTTCAGGTGACCATTTACACTATATCTTGTTATAAAGAACTCCTAGAACTCATTTTGCTGTTATTTTTATCATGCAGTCTGCTTGCGATAGTCAAGTTGAAGCTTATAGTTATGTATTGATCTTTTGTAATGATTATGTTTATTATTCAACGCATTGAGGTAATATCTAATACTTTCAGCTTGTTGCTACCTTGGTTTGCAGGAGATGAATGAGAGATTGTTCTATAAGCTTCTCATTGATAATGTTGAGGAATTGCTTCCGGTGGTTTATACTCCGACAGTTGGTGAAGCTTGCCAGAAATATGGTAGCATCTTTAACCGTCCACAAGGGCTTTATATCAGTTTGAAAGAGAAGTATGTGTTCTAGTTCCTTGCATTAGCTATAGCTTGAATTCTTAACATGTCGCTTTCTTTGTATTTGCGTTGAGACTGATAAGCGGTTCTTCAGGGGAAAGATTTCTGGGGTTATGAAGAACTGGCCTGGGAAGAATATTCAAGTTATTGTCGTCACTGATGGGGAGCGAATTTTGGGGCTCGGGGATCTTGGTTGCCAGGTAAATTCTGTGGCGATTGGTCGTTGCTTTTAACTCTTGTATGTAATGATATGAAATATTTAGTTCCCGGAGAAATATGGTACTATAGTAAGTGTAATTGTCTTCACAAGTTGATGATGATCTTCTGAATGTTCTCAGGGAATGGGGATACCGGTAGGGAAGCTTTCTCTATACACAGCCCTTGGAGGAGTTAATCCTTCAGCGGTAAGTGCCATGTGCCAATAGTTGTTTTTTATGGTACCGTTTGTTAAAATATAAAATCATTAAAATGAGGTCTTCAACTATCGACGGAAGCTTTTAGTTGAGTTAGTTCTCTACGCGTCTTTGGACCATGTGCAAAGCTGTCACAAGCTTGCATGTGAGGGGTCGTGTTGAAGTATAAAATTATCAAAATGAGGTCTTCAACTATCAGCTGTAGCTTTTAGTTGAGTTGATCCTCTACACCATTCTCTATGTTGTTTCAACTAACCGATATAATATGATGGTTACACTTATTTTCAGTGCTTGCCTATAACCATCGATGTGGGAACAAACAATGAGAAGTTGCTGGAAGACGACTTTTATATTGGGCTCAGGCAAAGGAGAGCAACTGGACAGGTTTTAATTTTTGCTTGTCTAACACGGTCTTATTAGACTTCCAAGTCTTGCATCATGCATATTTTATAATTGTGTGTGATGATGAGCGGTTTTGCTTTTTGTGCTAGGAATACGATGAACTTCTACTTGAATTCATGACTGCAGTCAAGAGTAATTATGGAGAGAAGATCCTCATTCAGGTAATTAGCCACCGAAAAATGTTTACCTAATTACACAGCATCTGAGTTATTCTCTTTTTTGTTTATTCGGGTTCTCTGTGTTTTGCAGTTTGAAGACTTTGCGAACCACAATGCCTTTGATCTTCTTACAAAATATGCTTCAACGCATCTTGTTTTCAATGATGATATTCAGGTAACTTATTGGACTGTCTGATCTGTGGAATACTGGTCGGACAAGACAACATTTCTAATTTCTGGTTTAATGGCTTTGTTCCAGGGGACTGCATCCGTGGTCCTTGCAGGGCTTCTTGCAGCGCTGAAGAAACATGGAGGAGCTTTAAATGATCATACATTCTTATTCCTCGGCGCTGGAGAGGTGAATCTTTATTATTACGTCATTTGCTCTCAAATAGTAAAACAAGAAGAGGGCGCATTCTTCATTCTTCTTTCGTAGTGCTCTTCACTTCAACGAGTCTGTGTTACAACAATTCCTCATAGTTTCTGACTTATATTTGATCATTTCAGGCTGGAACTGGAATAGCGGAGCTCATAGCTCTTGAGATCTCAAAACGGGTAATGACCTAGTCTTGGATTTTGCTGACTTTTGCGGTGACATTGAAGTAGAGAGAAGCTAAACCCTATTCTCTTTGCGCAGACAGATATATCGGTGGAGGATACACGCAAAAATATTTGGCTCGTGGATTCAAAGGTATTAAGAATCTGATATATATGATGTGGATAGCTTCTGTACTCTTTTAGCGTCTTTGATCTATCAACTGACACAATGCGTCATGCGTGTAAATTCTTTTGCAGGGATTGATCGTTAGTTCTCGTATGGACTCTCTCCAACATTTTAAGAAGCCTTGGGCTCATGAACACGAACCTATCACTGATCTTATAGATGCTGTTAAGTCTATCAAACCAACGGTGTTGATAGGAACATCAGGAAAGGGACAAACATTTACTAAAGAAGTGGTCGAGGCCATGTCCTCTGCAAATGAGGTACAACACGTCTTCTTTGTCTTCTTGATTCTCAATTTTCCACAAATTACTATATTTACGACAGGAAGCTGATATTAGTGCGACTTTGTGCAGAAACCTATTATTCTCGCTCTCTCCAACCCAACTTCACAAGCTGAATGTACTGCCGAGCAAGCTTATACTTGGAGTCAGGTAGTACAAATCACACACAGCCAATGCAACTATCATGCTAAACAGTACCTTAATGTTCGGTTTTTGCTTAATGTTGTGATTTTATCATTCATACAGGGGCGTGCCATTTTTGCTAGCGGAAGTCCATTTCCCCCATTTGAGTATGAAGGGAAGGTTCTCGTGCCTGGCCAGGTGAATCATACTCTCACGAGTTCATCGAATCCTAAAGGTAGATCTACAATACTACAATGTGTCTGATTGTTTCCCGGCTTTTCCTTCTGCAGGCAAACAATGCATACATATTCCCTGGATTTGGCCTGGGCGTGATAATGTCTGGCACAATTCGCGTTCGTGATGACATGCTTCTTGCAGCTTGTAAGTGCCAAAGAAAAACCGAAATCTTTGCGTAAGCTATGCACAATTCAAGGACGTAGCGTTATAGTCCTGATGGGTTTATTGTTATGTTTTTTCGTGGAACAGCGGAAGCTTTGTCTGAGCAGGTTTCTGAGGAGGACTTCGAGAGGGGACTGATATACCCTCCATTCAAGAACATCAGACAGATTTCAGCTCACATCGCAGCGAAAGTAGCTGCAAAATCTTATGAGCTCGGTGAGTTCTTTCACTCCATGAATCATGATAATTCTCAGTTTGTTCTAGATTCGTTACATAGCAGTAGAGCTTACAAACGGGATAACGGGTCGGGCAAAGAAATGCCTACATGTTTGTCGGGACACTTTATGCAGGCCCGGCCCCGGTATTATCGGGCCGGATCTGTGATGACCCGCATGTTGTTGACCCATTTGCCAGCTCTACATAGGTGCAACTTCATTAGGTTCCATTTGGATTAGAATTTTTCTTTCGAAATGAACCTTCCATTTTTTGTCGTGTCGTCAGTTTTGACCCGTCAATGTCGGGTCAAACCTACTCAAGCCAAAACGGACCGGGCAATAAAAACACTCACATGTTAATCATGCCACTTTATGCCAACTCGGGTTGGATCTGTGATGGCTCGCATGCTGTTGACCCATTTTCCAGCTCTACTTAGGCCCAACCTCGTTAGGTCCCGTTTGGATTATAATTTTTCTTCAGAAACAAAAATGGAAACGAAATTTCCATTTATCATGTTTGGATTAGGATTTTTATTTTGTCACGAGAATCTCATTCTCATTCCCGTTCTTGATTTTCCATTTCCCCCATTTTATAAATCTAAACGCTGCCTTATTTCTTGCATACTGATCACTTTTTTGGCGCTTTTCACAGGTTTGGCGACTCGACTCCCGCAACCCAAAGATCTGGTGAAGTTTGCAGAAAGGTGCATGTACAACCCTTCTTACCGAAACTACCGGTGATTGGCAGCAATGCATTACAGACGTATGATCATTACGCTCCAACCGAGTTCTTATGTTCCATTTTTTTATTTGAAGTTCACAAAGAATAATGTAGTTTTTTTTCCTTAGCATCTGCATGGAAGATGCTGGTAGTTTTGGTTATTTGTTGTAGCGTTCATTTTATGTATTGAATGTGAACTCATTGAAATTTTTGCTTAAATGAAAGTGCTCTTTGTTTTGAGACAAAATGTGTTTAGACTTTAGAGATTTAAGAATTGTGTTGCAATCTATCTGATTTGTTGTATGTGTGATTTTGAAAACACATTTTTGCAGGTTTGGGTTACATAAAATAGATTCGATCAATTTTTAAGTTGAGTTTAACAAACACGTACATTTTGCATGTAAAACTCAAATATTGATCAGATTAGAATGCCGTAACTCTTACTAATTTCCGAGTCAATTTTGACTGTATTCAAATCTGAAACTCGAGTCGTCGTATCAAGGTGACAATGTTCATAGTTGTAAATTGATCATGATCCTTGTCCCTTTGTAATTTTTAAGTCTTACAAGGGCAAAATGGTCATTACACACCATCTCACCGAACAAAAGACTGTCTTCTACATCGATCTATCCAGAAAAAAAACAACAAAAATTACACATTTACCCCTAGCAGAAAAATTATTCTCTGTTGTGTCACATAGAACTCTCATTTTCCCTCTCACCGTTCACCACCTGACTCGTCCCTGAACTCGGCTGAGCTGGCCGAGTCACGTGGCGGAGACTTCACCATGAATCGGCGTTGCTCGTAGCCTCGTACTGGTACTGCAGCAACATAGGCCAATTTTCAAGCACCTGCCGCTTCCGCTACACCGCCGCTGCCGCCGCCGGCAGGCTTGGGGGGGGGGGCACGG
>JAYMSZ010000660.1:0-18115 GCA_036897665.1 Pelargonium citronellum
GGCTATTTTAATTCTGGATATGGCAACGAGGCTGAGTCCTCGGCAAATTGGGAGGAAATGTTTACCTAGTGCCCTCGATTTGTTTTACTTGAAACTAAGCTTTTTTTTTTTTAGCAAGTTCTTGAGTATGGGTTGATACCATTTTTTGTTTTCGTTTGGCTAGTTTGTTTTATGTTTTTAAGTTGGTTTGCATTCTTAGTTTGGATAAGTTTAAATTTCTATGTTCCATCTTCTTTGTACTTAGTTCGTATCATTTAATAAAGTTAGCACAACACACCTTATAATTAAAGAAAAAAATTATGTATATTTAACTTTAATGTTGACTCATATCACATTTCGGTTTACCGATTGTTGGCAGACCGTAAAGCTAAAATAGTCTACTGCAGATCACATTTGGATGTACCCCGCAAAACTAAAATAATCTACCGCATTGGATAAAAATAAGTTTTCTTAAAATAGTCTTCTGTGGGATTTTTAGAGAACCAAAAACTTCACTTCTACTGGACTTCAATTCAGATCACACCAAGTTGTACAAGAGCCTTCCACCTAATGAGGAAAAACCTCCACCCAGACCTCCTGTTAAGCTCTAATGACCGCAAGAGCCATTACAAGGACCCAAACGCTCTAAATGGAACACACAAACATGTCAATAAAGGACCCTAAGCATTAACAACTCCATCCCTTTCATCTTTGTAGCTCTGATAATATACAACCATCCAATGCTATCTCCATAGTTTAGTCATGTGCCAAAAGGAAAACACATTATTCTGATCATAGTGAACAAAAACATAAATTAATTAAACCATGCAAACAATGTATTAAGCTTTTCCGGAAGATCCACAATTTAAACCTCAGAAAGCTGTCACCAGCTAGGACTGAGGCTCTAACTACAACTTAAAACAACTAATATCCAACTGAAATACAGCACATAATGCGTATCTAAGACAAAATTGAACAAGAAAGCACTGCAAAAACTCCAACACAGCTTTCAACCTTCTAGTTCATATGCAGAAGCTTAACGCTTACCGCCACCTCCTCCGAGTTTGGGTCCCTTGGGTGCAGCACCTTTGGGCATGTTACCTTTGCCCTGTTTCTGAGACTTAGCCGACACTTCGGCTTTCTTTGCCTTCTTCTCATCCTTGGTTTTCTTGATCCTCTCCTTGATTTCACTGCAGAAAACAAGCTCTTGGTAAGAACTCAATTTGGTTGATTAACTAAGAAAAGTTTATAATTTACTGACAACAAACCAATGTGTATTGACTGCAATAAGGCACATTCAGGTATAGACTCCAATATATGATCTGAACTTATATATGTGAATATGATTATATAAAAAGGAGAAGCCTACCGTAGGGCAGCTTCCCTAGCAGCATCTCTCACTTCTGGCTTCTCGGTTCTCCTTTTCTGAATCACCTCCAAAGTAGCTCCCACAATGGACCGGGAGTACGGCTTCTTGGTAGCACGACGCCTCTTTTTCACAGCCTCTGCAGCTATGTCCTGAAAATTGCAGAATGCGTCAAAACTAAAATGGGTTGAAGCATGCAAGTAGTTTTGATAAAATAAAGAACAATACACCATACCTTCTTGTGCTGCTTCCGGTACATGGCAGTCCAGGTAAGCTTTGAAGGCTTCAAACGGTTATGGAAGTACCTTTTGCATTTTGAGTTGGCAAAAAGGAACACCTGAAAACAAGAGGAATAAAGGCAAATATCAATTTCAATACATAAAAAGGAAGGATAACAAAAGGAAAGCTTCAGGATTAGAAGACACTAGTTCAAAAAAATTACCTGTGAATCTGACCTGATAAATCTGATACCTTTACCCGGGTAAATCTTCTGACCACTGAAGCGGCAGAGCTCAGTCCTGAAAACACCAACATCAGAACCATTATGCACATTCAAAACAAGGGTTAAAGCGTTAAACCATTATCACACACCAATGCCAATCAACTAGATAGGATACACAGCACAATTTATTCGGTGCACTCCTAAGGAATACCGCAGTTAATATACTTGTATGGTAACAGCTGTATAATTTGAGATTGGCCTTTCAGTGTGAAACCAATACTTAATAACAATATTTGAATATAAGCTGCAAATGAATATGAATATCATGCCACCAGGACCCCAAGACCTAATAAAACCAGATGCATCTGAGATAGTATGCCAGACATGAACAAAGCATTCATTTACCGTTCAACTCTGCTTCAACCAAATCAACCATTTCAAATTTTCAATGACTCTGCTCAGCTAGTTTAAAACAATTTAGACTTGACAACTCCATGTAAGGGATTGATGAAAATGATTTTACCATAACATTAATTTGAGTCCAAGACCATTCCACAAAATGTAATGAGCTTCAATTCAGAAATGGAAGATTCAAATCAAGAAAACAAAGCAAAACTAACATCAACCCACTATCATTGAAAGCTAAAAGCACAATAAAATCAAAACATCTCCACGCAATCAGCATCTGAAATCGATCTATTACAATGAAATCCACACAGTAACAAAAAAGCGATCAAATAGAACACTTCATCAAAAGGAGCAGACAGAGGCAAACAAATGCCGAACCCCTAATTAGCAAAATACAATAATTAAACATTCAAGTTCGGGATTTTTCATCATCATAAGTTTCAATGAGCAATCAGAGGACAAATCGAACAATAGCTTACTTGAGAACCATGGCTTCTCTGCTCCTGTTGTTGCTGCTTGGCCGCTTTTCTGCTGAGAGCCCAAACCCTAGCTACTGCAAACCCTAAATACTGAGAGAGGTGAGGGGTAAATCACAAGAAAGACCCTCTCTCTTTTATATAATCACGAAAGTGACCCCGTCGTGGAGGTTTTCTTTAATTTTCACTTTTTTAATTTTTTTTTAATTTAAAATCAAATTAGTTCATGTATTATTTTTAATTAAATATGTGTTGTGTAAGCAATAATTATTTTAGTATATCATTTTTATATTAGTTTTACTACATAATTATTTTAACGTTAAAGGACAATGACCGATTAACTCCAAATATGAAAGTTCAAGCCTCATTTTAGAGCGGAGACAAGGGTCACTTTGGTCATTAAAGTTTGGTTAAATCATCTAAGTATTGCTTAATTTGAAACTTTAGTCAATATAGTACTCAATTTGAAGTTTACGTGGTTTAAGTGGTACTAACTCTATCACCGTTACATACTCCATCCAATTTTTTGATGATGTGGCAATAAATAGATGATTAGCGCCACGTGAGATATCCTCCATAAGATATCCAAATTGTGATTAAGAGTTACAAATATACATGTATCCAAACAATATTAAGTTTTTAGGTTAAATTAGGGCAATCCAAATTAATATTACTATCTAACGTTTCTTCTTCTTATCATCTTTATTTGGGTATTTTGAATAGTTCATGCATAGTCTCAATTCTTTATTTGGGTATTTTGAATAGTTCATGCATAGTCTCAAATCATTGATTCAGATTGTCAATCCTATTGCTTGTTCAAGGTACTGTTATTTCAATATTTTCTTTTGAGTAATATGCTTAGAGCTATATTTAGGTTATTCCTCACGTTGCTAAGGAGTTTTATATGATCATGATTATCTGCTACAAATGAGGAAGGAATGCCTCGTAGAGAGAAAGACTGAAATATTATCTAGTATGCAGAATTTTCTTTTTGTAGGCAACAGCTAGGTTACTGGGAGACCATCTCTAACTCGGATTGTTTTTTTTATAACGAATAATATACGTTAGTTCATTATTTGGTAAAACAAACTTAACTTTAGAATTATGTTTTTTCTTTGCAGTTAATTAATGAATGGAGTATACAAGAGATCCTATGTGGCGCCACGCCATCTATTTATTGCCACATCATGAAAAAATTGGATGGAATATATAACGGTGTTAGAGTAGGTACTACTTAGACTAAACTTTAAATTGAGTACCATATTGACTAAAGTTTCAAATTAAGCACTACTTAGATAATTTAATCAAACTTTAATGACCAAAGTGACCATTGTCTCTTTCAGAGCGAGATCTAACGTGTTGGTTTAGAACTCAAATTAATTTCCTCGAAAAAAAGAAAAAGAAATCAATTTAAGTACCTTTTAATCTAAAAACTGATGAATTATGAGTTAGATCTATTGACTTGTGAGCCTCCTGTAGAATTATTTTGTGACCTTCCTAAAAAACTTGCTTGTTTATGGCCTCCAACAGCTCCCATCAAGTAGTATAATAGACCAACAGTAACTTCCATTAACTGTAATTCTTTTATACAATAACTGATGTAATGAACATAGAATCTGTAAAAACTTAGCACATGTATCGAGCATACAAAGCTCGGATGAACAAACATCAATTTGGAATAACTTGAAGGGTAATCTTCTGCTCGAATTTTGTCCTCTCACTGAATAAATAGTTCTCAGAGGGACATCAATATTTATGAATCGCCGTCTTTCTCTGTAATATAATACCATTTGAAGACTGCATCTAAGACGAAGCAGAGTTCAACGGTTCTGCAACGCTTCAATTGCCTTCTTCCACTGCCATGCTCTTTGTTTTGCATCCTCGAAAGACAACACCTTCTTTGGCTGAAACATTAAATGTATGTACGTGAGAAAAAAGTATAAATACAAGTTCATTGCAGCGACACGCTAAGGACATGTACAAAACTGAACGAGCTACATAAAGAACAGAACATAACTAGGTTCTCGGGCTTATGGTACTACATTGCACATGTAATCCATATATTGTGACAAATAATTTAGACACGAGTAACTTGAGAGAAATAGATGCTGCAGAAGATGATGATGATGATGATGATGATGATGATGATGGAAGCAGGAGTGACATACCGTACAAATTTTGAAATTAGATGTACTTAACACTTGAACGTTGAGGTCATTGGGATTGTCGGACCAAATTATATTCCCTTTTACCACCAGCTTTGACGGGTCCACATATACCAATTTTGGCTTGTTGGTGAGGATAAGCTGCACCTTCTTGTTCGTTATTTTTTGAATTTTCTTCACCATTGAGATCATAATAACAGATTCTCCAGGTTCCAGAAATTGTTGCCTATTAAGACATACATACAGTGCATATGGGTTACTTATTGCTATGGGTATCAAAGGGTCCCACCTCAAGAATATATCAAGTACTGACATATACAAAATATTACAACTTGAAAGAGAAGATATATTTTTCAGCCAAGCACTTCTAAGAACATGTCACATACTTGCATCCTAAATCCCAGAGACAACATAAGTTATTTCTCCAAAAAAGTACGATGTTCCACTTCCAATAGCACTACATAGATATTTGCATCAAAATTGAAATAAAACGTTATTTTACACTACCAATATACATGTGCACATACATGCATGCATGCATGTAAGAATATGAACGCGTAAAACCCAACAGATCCTTTATTCATTAGAGATGGGCAAAAAATAAACGACACAAGGCAACCCAATACAAACCATCTTCTATAGGCGTGCTTTGATTTTAAGACTCGTGACAAGCAAAGAGTTTCAATCACTTAGCAGAGTTTGCATGTGAAAGAATTACTAAGTTCTGTAACATGAAATGTGAAATTAGAATACAGTTGAAGCTGTCATTACCATTTTGAATCAAAGGAATCAATTGAAGCAAGCCTAGTTATATGACCAAGTGACTCAGAAGATGTAGCAGCACCATTTCCCTCATTCGGTCTAGCTGAGCCATCCCCAACATGTGAAGGGTTCCATGACTGATCAGGAGTCTCTTCCCCTTCACTGTGTTGAGCCTAAAAAGTTAAGAAGAAAAATGTAACTGTACTTTATGGATAAATCACATTTCACGTCACATGAAAAGAGATTTGGAGGAACAGCTATAGATGAGGCAAAGAATGCAAAGGAACTTAAATTTCTGCATTACTTGTTTAAAGGAACTTATATCATTGACTTACCACTGGCTCCAAAGCAAGTTTTGGAGGGGATTGTGTCCGTAAGTTCTTCCAATCAATTCCTTTGAAGAAAGGATGCATTTTAAGTAAAGCATAACCATTTGGTCCGGTCCCTGGTCTTCTGGAGGGCTCTACGTCCTGTATCATGGTTGCATGGCAGATTAAACACTATAATTATGCACTTCATGAAAACAATGAAAATAAACTATAATGCCAAAAAAAAACACTAACATGCAGATGAATTTAGTGCTTACCAACAAACGATCAATGAGGTCTCTAGCTTCATCTGAAAAATAATTTGGAAATCTTATGTCTCTGGCTATAATTCTTTGGAATATAAGCCATTCACTTGCATCTTTGAAAGGGGAAGTTCCTGAAAGCATTTGGTACAAGGTGCAGCCAAGGGCCCATAGATCATTTCTGTTCAAATATATCCATAAGATAAAAATTAAAATGGTATCCAATGTGCAATACATGAATAAGAATAACCAAGCTGAACAGAGTCGCAATGCAGGATGCAATGGCCCACACGTGAGGGGGTAGTGTTGAAAAGGGTGATAAAGTCACAATTTGGATAAAAATAAATTGAATGAGCTAAATATAATGGTGAAAGCCAAATCCTAATAACAAGGTTGATTTTGTTTTAGTTGTAGAAGCTCAAGCAATTATATGTACTTCAATATTGAAACTTAACAACTTTATATTCTTCCATCTTTTCGATTTCTTTATAATTTTTGGATTCAAATGACATTTATGATAATAGAGAATGCCAAGTGCAAAGCACATTTACGTACGGAGTGGAAACGTATTACGGAAATAATAAAACAAGTGCAGTCATATGTTTTGGAGCATCATAGTGGTTAGTAATCCATATTTTTCCCTTTTTGGATATAAGGCCAAGAGAGAAGTAGAGTCCATTACCCAAAAGTTGCAGGAGAAGAATTGAGTACTTCTGGTGGGACATATGCAGCTGTCCCCACAAAAGTGCAAGCCTTATCATCTGCACAAGGCATCCAAAGGTAAAGGCGGAACTAATGATTAAACGATGCTACAAAATATAGCTTACACTATGAGATATTAATATTACCTGATGCAGCATTTGGGAGGACAGTAATTTGACTATCCTGCATAGGCTTAACACTCCCAAAATCAGCAACTTTGATGTGACCATCACCGGTTAGTAGCAAGTTCTCTGGCTGCCATTAAAAAACATTTAGCATGATTACCCACAAATGATTGTACACAGATGAGATAAAAACATACCTTAATATCTCGATGTATTAATCCCATACTATGAATGTATTCAAGAGCATCTACAACTTCTGCTGCATAGAACCGCGCTTCATCCTCTGGCAAATGACCTTTCTGTATATAAAATTAAATGGACAATGAGTTTCATCTACTAGAAAGGTAGCACACAAAACAACTGCTGGAACCATGCTTTCAGCATGGACTTTCCTGACTCTGGAAGCAAATTGTAGACAAAAAAAGAAGAAAGAAAGAAAGTAATGAAGTCAACCATGCAAATAATTCTAAGGAAATAGATGTATCGTTCCAGGTAGATAATATTTTTTGAAAATTCAGTAAAAATGCACTATTTACACAAGAATTGATAATTTATAAATAACTAGTTCCACCTGGGAAAAAATGGATTGCATGAGTTGAACAAGAAAAAAAATCTTCAGGAAAAGTGGAAAGTAGATTAAAACAGCATTAAGAGTATACGACATATTGTTCACAGTGCCAGCTTACCCTGGTTATTTGATCAAAAAGTTCTCCACCTTCACATGATTCAAGTGCCATGTCTTTGCAAAATAAAGAGAAAAAAATACCAAAGTCAGAATGAATTCAGTAGGACAAACCAGTAAGCATGAAGGAAAAAAAGGGTTCTAGGGAACAAAAAGAGCTGTGGAAAAATGGCCAAGTAGAATTGGAACAAAGCATGATAATTATTTTTTCAATTGACAGTGACCAAGAATACCTACAGAGTGAAAAGTTATCTTGAAATGTAAAAAATAGGCGCACAACGCCCGGATGATCCAATTGATCGAGCACAATGCGCTCCAACTTCACGTAAGCTGTTTTATTTTCTTTTGTAATAAATTTCTTGTCCATGATCTTCAAGGCATATACAATTCCTGAATCCTTCTTCTTTGCCCTCACAACCTGGGGAAATATTTATTAGATATTCACAGTAAATCTAAAGGGAGATAAACACTAATAGTTGTCATGTGACTAAATATTTTCCAGCACTAATATTCTACTAAGTAAGAATTCACAGTATTGAAACACTTCATTAAGGATCCTCAGAATAAAAAGTTTACAAGTGACACACATACTTGGCGTTACTTACCCGGATAGGTATAAACAGAATGCCCACAATGAACTTATTCAACCAGTAAAAAAAGTGAAGGATATGTATATAGCCGCTTAAGCAAACCCCATTCTACTGAGTGAGTTTGACAAACAAACAAAACTAATCTATCCCGGTAGTGTCGTTTTATTATCCTGGGTAGCAAGCAGAAAGAGTAGTAGCGACTAGCGAGGATCCATATATGCTATTGATTTTTTATTAATCAAAAGAGGAAGGTTGCAGCAAGTCACTGATTTTAGGTACTTGTATTCCTTATATATTTCAGAATTCAGACAAAGGTAAAGGTAAAGCTGTTATAATGAGTGAGTATATACTTTATCCGCCCCTCCGCTATCATAGAACAGGACCTTTGCTAAGCCATCAACTAAAATTAGGTAAATTTTAGTATAGCATTGAGATGTTTCAAAAAAGTAGAATAGAAAAACCATAGTGAGATTAAGAGATAAATCCTACCTTGTTCTTGTTTGTTGGCCTATTCCCAATATCTTGACTAAATAAAAGAACCTCCAACTATCCATAAACCAACAGCAGTAATTCTACTAATCTACTCTATTATAGATAAAAGAAAGACAAATTTCATAAATACAAGTGCTGAAGATTGAATGAGCTCACATATCACAGAAGAACAAAAAAATAGAGCTAGGATGTCTAACACAAATAAGGTTAATTATTCTTATAGCATACTTCAAAAAACAAAAGTATGGGAAAAGATGAAACGAAGAGCAAAGGAATAGACGAGAGACTGAGTGAGAACAGGATAATTTCTTATCAATTAGTGAATGTTCTCCCTCTAAATGGATACAAAATATCACACAAATAAGGTTAACTTAAAGAATGGTAGCCTGGGAAAACAATTTCACGTACAAACCAATACGGAACAATTTTCAAAAGACTCACCTAGTTCTTCAAGCTGAAGTAAAAAGTCCTATGATGGTAGCCATTACAAAATCATATGGATAAACAAATACTTCGGCTCAAATATTGATTCTCCGAATACTTATTACTATTTTATTTTAATTCCATAAACAAAGCATGACAAAAGTAGAAAGAAAAACACTGTTTTCGGGGAACAAAACAAGTATTATGCATGGTATATTGACTACTGAGATTCATAAGGTCACTACATTCCATCTACCGTGATTTCCAAGAAACCGAATACAAGAGGGCAGGAACCACCCATCCTATTGGTGCCAAAATTGCCAAGCTATTCTCCAGTCCCCGAGAGTAAGACCCATATGAAATCTTAACGACTTGACACCAAATTCTCCAGATAAGCTAATAAATACAGTGCAGGACACATAACTAGCTGCTGATCATCAACACTACTACCATAATTGAAAAGCTGATAACATGGTAAAATAGATTTACCAAGCAAAAACAACAATTCAGTGACAACACACTAATCTACAATGAAAACAAAACCAACCCAGCAGCAAAAAGAGAGTACAATAACAAAAATGGGGAAAAAAATGGAACCTTTGAATAGGAGCCAACGCCATAGATCTTCCCCAATTCGAAATCCTGGATGTTAAAATTCTCCTGAGGAGCCCTAAACGCAAAGCTATTAGATCTCTGAACATTCCCACCACCACCACCATTGGCCGAATTGCTCTGAAGTCTCAGCTTGGCATCAAAATCCTTCTCCATTGCCAACATCTCTTTTTTCTCTCTCCTCTCTCTCTCAAATTATTCCAATACTTGAAAACCACAAACCCAACATCTTTCTCTTTTCCCAGAAACCAAAAAAATAAAATAAAATAAAATAACCCAATTTCTCTCTCTTTCTCTCTCAAAAGCGTCTCCCTTGGGAGGTGAGTTAAGCAAAAAAAATAGACTCTCTGATGAAAAAAAGAGAAAGCAAAAAAAAAATGATTCTTTCTCTCTGCTAATGAGTCTTGACTATTGATTCATAATATGAGAACCAAAATCAGCTTTAAGCTTTGGAGTGTTCAATGCAAAATTTGATTTTTTTTCAAAACCCTAGAAAAGAAAAAACTAGAAGCTTATGGGGAAAATGGGTGTGGAGGATGAGATTATTTGGTGGAAGAAGAGAGGGAGGAATTGGCATGGGGATTGAAGAAGAAGAAGAAGAAGAGAATAGAGATGATGGTCATCAATCTCTCAATATTTCTTTTTCTTTTCCTTTTTTTTTTCTTTTCTTTTTTTTTTCTTTTCTATTTTGTTTATTGCCTAAAAAGGGCAGAAGAAAATGGTGGTGTTGCTGATTTTGCCTATCATTGGCAATTACAAAATTTCCTTATCAATATCACCATTCATAATTATAATTATTGCACTTGAATTATACTCTATTAATCCAAAAATAGGTCATAGAACCTTTGTGCATGTCTTTTGAGTGTGAATGGACTTCAAACAATTATCAATACAATTTTAAATATTTGTCGGTGCAAAAATATTCATGAGCGTACTTTGAACTTTAATTGATGCAAAATCATAAGAAAATACACTTTGAAACAAGTATCGCCAAATTTGTAGAGTTATTTTTTTCTTTTGTTCTTTTTATGAGAACTTGTATAAGAATAAGTGCACAATAACGGACCAAGTATACTATTGAGGTTGAGTTGTTGGAACCACTCCAACACATGATTTATGAGAACATATCCACAACATCTTGCGACATTCAATATTTAAGATGGTGCCTATAACCCTCACGGACATGCTCCTTGCGGATGAAAGAGAAAAGAAGGACCAAACCGTAAGTGACCCCATGTCATCAAGTGAGTTGGAGGCCAATAGATAGGACCCTTCACCTAAGATAACACAATCTTGTTTACACCTACTCATTCCTAAGTGCACGAAAATCCCTCTCGTGTTTTTCGAGATTTTCGAACGTTCTCTAAAGATCTTTGATTCTTCATAGCATTACTTATACATTGTGTGAAGATCATGATTCTCACTCCGGAGGTAGACTCCAAGACACACATATGAGATTTCCGCTTAACAGTGTATTGATCTATGTAGGTGACAAGTCTCGATCGAGACCAAGAGCGCTGACTCGTAATCCTGACCCAAGACCGCATCAACCACCCTGACACTTAGACAAAAAAAGTCAACACGACACAACTTCAATGCTTCATATTTGACCGAGTATCAGAAGCGTTGTCGCGACATTGGTTTGTAAGTGAACATCTTGATGATTTTTTAATTTTGTTATCGGATGAGATTCCCGGATGCTCCATTTTTGGGGTAGAGATCATTAGGAGTCTCAAAGGCTCCATTGCTGGCAGAGGCATCCGCGAAAGCCCCGAAGAACTGTTGTTGGCATAGAGTTCCGCATAAGCCTTAGAACATCATTGTCAGTGGGGAGTTCCGGTGACTCTTAAAAAAGCTCCATTGTTGACAGAGTTCGGTGGAATTCTTGGAGCTTCATTGTTGGCAAAGAGTTCCGTTAGAGTCTTGAAAGATTCGTCGTTGGTGGAGAGTTCCGCGAGACTCTTAAAAACACCTTTGTTCGACATCGTTCGAGCTAAAAGATCCTCCTTGGCCAAGTTACCAAAATACCCAAAACAAAAACATAGGACAACCTGTATTGTACATCGCGCAATAATTGCTTGTACCTTCCCCCATCAACTACAAAAACAAACACATTATCCATATTCGACTCCGGAAGCATAAAGCCATAACTCAGAAAACACTCCTCACGCTTCTCTATAAATTTCAAAAAAATATCTGTTCCATTTTTTAACAACACTTCAATTCCAGTTTCGCAAGCACCACAACTTCGTTTGCGATTTGATGGAGGTTGGTGGGTCACACCAGGGTTCGGTCACGTGCGGGTCGTGGATCCGACGACCCGAAAACATCACGCTGGTGGTTTTGTGCCGCTCCAGGCGCCGCAAAACGCCGTCCGAGCTCCAAATCTTCTCCTTCGACCACAAGACCGCTTCTCTCGCTTCCTCTCCTCTGGTATTCTCTCAAAGTCTCGACCTTTTCTCTTCTGCTTCCACTTCAGAAAGAAGCAATTTCTGAAGTGGAATGTGTTTCTAATGGACCTGAAGCTTGAATTTTGATGACTTGGGGATGCAAATTTATTTCCATTTTCGTTTCCCATTGTTTTTTTTTCTCGGCAACCAAACAGAGTGTTGGGGTTTAAGCTGTTTTTTTTTCCCTAATTGAAATGGATGGTTTTTGGTTAGGCCACACATGTTCTTGAAGAAGTTGATGGTGATCTGGTGTCAATTGCAGTGCATCCTAGTGGTGATGATTTTGTGTGCTCCACCACCAATGGTGGCTGCAAGTGAGTTTCAAGTTATCCTATAGTTTATGGTTTTTGGATTGAGGTTTGACTTTATCACTTACTAAATTTGTGGCTTCCTAAATCAGTTTAGGATATTGTGCTAATTACGTGGTTGACTTGTTATGCATTTGATCAATGATGGAAATAGACTTACATACCACTAATGGTGGATGCATTTGATCAATGTGTCTTTTTTGAAATGAGGAAGAGTGTTCGATGTTAAGATTAACTGTGTATTCGTTTCCATGTTAATTATGAGTCTTCCTCATCAGACTGACCAATGAGACTTGTGCTATAATTATCTCAAATTCACAACGTATGAAGCAAATCACCTGCCAATTTGTGTTGATTTTTCTTATGGATGGAGCTACTGCATTGAGAAAGATCATCGTACTAGAGGACACATTTTTGTTGTTTAAATCATACTGGGGAATCAGTTGATTGACATCTTCCTGTTACAGGAATATCTGATAGAAATATTGATTTTTGCTTGTTCGGTCCTATAAAGTAGAGACATATTCCCTTTCTATGCATAGGTTTTATTGTACATCCCCTTTGGAACATTACTTAGTGAACGCAATATCATGTCAGTGTGTACGATAGGTTAATGATCTAACAATAAATTCACGGTGATTGTACTTTGTAGAGGTTGCAATTTCTGCTGAACATTATGTTCTTTGTCCTATGTCCTAACACACAAGCAGACATACTCTCATAAATATAAATTGCCGTAAGGGGGTGGTTTGTAGCTTAAACTTGTCCACTCTAATTGTTGATGAGCTAGGACTTTGTTGTATCATTGTGCTCTTCATTCCTTGTGATGTGGTCTAGACATGGCATGTGATGTTTCTACTGACTTGCAGATTGTTTGAATTGTATGGTCAAGAAGAAAATATAAAGCTGCTGGCCAAAGAGCTACCACTTCTACAAAATGTTGGTCCTCAGAAATGTTTAGCCTTCAGTGTCGATGGATCTAGGTTTGCCACTGGTGGAGTGGTAAGGAGATCCCTTTTTGTGCAATGATTTATTATCTGCTTCCTGGTGGCTGGTACTGCATGTTTTGTAATGTCTATGCAAACTTATATGTTTTGATGTTTTTGTATCCAACTGTAGGATGGGCATCTTAGAATCTTGGAGTGGGCAACTATGCGCATCATTTTAGATGAACCACGAGCACACAAATCTTTTCAGGATATGGATATTAGGTGGGATATTGAGCTCATCTGATTGCTTTTCATGTCTTCTATATACATAGTATCGATACAGTTAAGAGGCAGCATTTTATTTGTTTCCGGAATCATTTAGTCAAAAATAAAATTTGAAGTTGCCCTTAAATGAAACTGAATGATTGATGGTTGTGTAAAAGAGGATGAAGACATGATTTTGTTGTACTCGTTTCCCTCAGCATCAAATGATTGAAGAAAATTATTGGAATTTTGTATACTTCTTTATGTTCTTCATGGTGTAAGAATAAGAATTCATTTTCCCCATTATTTGGTCATCGTGTTTGAACATACTCTGAATGCGATAAGCAAACTCAACAATTGGTCTTCCCTGTCTTTCTTACTCCAGTTTAGATTCGGAGTTCTTAGCTTCAACATCTACTGATGGTTCAGCAAGAATATGGAAGATAGACAATGGTGTTCCTTTGACCACTTTGACTCGAAGCGCGGTATGATTCTTCAAATTTTCAATATTTGATGGAAATATGCATATATTGGTGTGTAGAATGTCATTTGTATTGCACTATTGCAGGATGAAAGGATTGAATTATGTCGGTTTTCCAAGGATGGGACAAAGCCATTTTTATTTTGTACTCTTCAAATAGGTAATTTTGTTTCTAGTGCATGGTGTATTCTGTTTCTCGTAGCTATAGATTCATATTACATGCTTTGATGTATACTCGTTGCAATCAAACAGGTGAAAAAGCTGTTACTGCTGTTTGGGACATAAGCACGTGGAATAAAATTGGGCATAAAAGATTACTTAGAAAGCCTGCTTCTATTATGTCCATCACCCTGGATGGAAAATATCTTGCCCAGTAAGCACAAAAATTGCCACTTGTACTTTTCTCATTAGTTGACATTGTTTTTATCCTTCATGGATATGAGCCTTGAATCAATTGGACGTTGCTAATTAACGGACTAGGTTTGTCATAAAGGTGGATAAAAAAGAAGAGGATTTATAACTGTGGAATGAGATAAAGTTGTTTTATATGACTTCAGTTAGGAAAGTTGTAGAGCTTGTTTTCAATAATGTGTTGTTTTATGTGTCGAGTACAGGGGGAGCAAAGATGGAGATTTTTGTGTGGTTGATGTTAAGAGAATGGAAATCTGTCACTGGAGTCGGAGGCTACATATGGGTGCATGCATTGAGTCACTAGAGTTCTGTCCAACTGAAAGGTAAGGTCCACCAAAACACGATATTACTTGTTTATTGCTAATGTTCTGTTTCTTCTCAAATTATCCGATCTTTGCGAAATTGTTCTCTCAAATTATTTATCTATCAATGTTTAGTTTCTTCCAATTAGAAAGATGTACTTTCTATTGTTTAGCAGAGCTTATTATATTGATGTTTGTGTCAGCCTCTCATTTGCTTAAGTTTCACACCTTATATGAGGTGAACAAAGTTTTAAGAGAATAATTGAAGATCGGGTTTTCATTCCCTAAAGGCCTAAACTATTTAGGATTGGCAGCATAAATTATGATCTGTTCTTGATAAAATGGTTACTTCATTGCCTTTTCCCTTTGCTATACGGGTGGCAACATGACTTGTGTTCAACATGCTCTACGAAAAGTGCCATTTCTTAAGTCCGTTGCACTTTTCATAAGATGAGCTGATCTTTTGCTAGTTTCTAGATTTTTGGCTTCAGATTGTTAGAAATAGCAAGAGAGAATCAGTTGTCTTCAGATTGGCCTACTGGTTCTAATTTTAAAGGAGACAAATTATTTTATCACCATCACTATATAGATGATCAAGAACTAGATGGAAATCTTACAATGTTTTCTGAAATTAGTTCATAATCGTCACACTTTCTTGGTCTCCTGTTCTTCAAACATGTACTTTTGTATTTTGTTTATGTTTTACTATATTTCTTTTACGGCTCTAATTATGCAATTACCTCTCTCAAATGTCCTTAGCAAACCACATATCATCTTCTGTCCTTAATATCCTTACACCGATACGGTTACTTACTGCATATCTGCTCCTGGTTTGCACTTTCATAGGGTTGTTCTTTCTACTACAAGTCAATGGGGAGCTGTGGTGACTAAATTAAGCGTCCCCTTCGATTGGAAAGGTCGGTTTGTCTTGTACTCCAAATATTTTATACTCGAGGCTGATCTAAGTTTCCTTCTCACCTGCAGAGTGGCAGATATATTTGTTGCTCTTGGGACTGTTTTTGGCGTCAGCTGTTGCGTTTTACATATTCTTCGAGAAATCTGATTCGTTTTGGAACTTCCCTCTTGGGAGAGATCAAACTGGGAGACCTAAGATTAAAACTATTTTCGGAGATCCACAGTCCTCGGATGATCAAAACATATGGGGGTTTGGGCCGTTAGATTAGAAATGAGATACTTGTTGGGTAGGTATATACAGCTAAAGGCTAAAGCCACAACCAGCAGATCCTGAATCTGCGCTTTACATTTATGAAGCCTTAAAATCATTCAAGACCTTGTAACCTGTGACTTTAAGTAAAGTAGTTACTGCTAAGTGCTAACAGTAGGAGCTTCTGTTTTATAATTTGGTTTTCACGATTTTCTCACTGTTTCTGTACCGTAATTGAATTTTTGTGGCACGTTACTTTGTTACTTGTTGGGCCGAGGTTAATAAAATACTAGAATGTGTGTTGTAGAAGTCGTGTAGTTGGATTTTTACTTTTACGTAACACAAGCATACCGTTAAGCAAAATGTTAGAGAACCCCTGAATTTTATTTAGGATACGAGAATAAGAATTTGTACTATTTTGAAAGAGAGGTATGTGAATGGAAAATTTTAAGAAATTTGAGAGAACTTGAGAAGTCAAAGTGTGTAAATGATGCAAATGATATTCAGAAGTAGAAAAATGATTATTATCTCATAGTCAAGATGTGGAGAGTGATGCGTCGCATTGTGATTGATTGTATAAAATTGCAAGTAAAATTTGATGGTGTCACCCGAATTCTATGATGATGTTGTGAGATTAAATGATAATTTTATACACACGTGATGATGTCATCATGTCATAGTATTAAAAATTGAAATTGAGTTTAGAAAAAATTGTATTAAGAGTCTTTTTCAATGTAACACAACTAGGGGTTTGCATCGGTCCAATTCTGGACCGGGTCAATTGAACCGAAAATCTGAAAAAAGAAGAAGAAAACATTTCCAAACGGTAAAATACGTTGTATTGAAGCACAATCAATGACGAAAAAAATATAAAATTAATCCTTTTATCATCAAAACAAATTTATGCAGGTAAAATAAATAACTAAAACATTAAATAAAAATGTGAATCCGATTTTCGACGGACCGGTTCCGAGTTCAGTCCGGTAATCCACCCAACGGAAAATGCTAAATGTACAAAATTTGGTGTACAAAGTGACGTGATAGCCTACGTGGCATATTTATTTTTCATATTTTGTGGTTTAATATTAAGTGTAAACGAATAAAAACCCGACATATATGATAACATCACCCTCCCATAAATTTCTGGTACGGAACGCTCGGTTTATAAGACACGATGTACACATGGCGTATTGTGATTCGGCCAACTCATCAAAGAACCAATTGATGTGTCATCCCTCATTGTTTGACACATCACTTTGTACAAGTATTTTTGTACATATAGCATTACTCAAAAAATTAAATTAGATTGAATATTGTATGATTGTATCAAGTGAAAATAAGTTAAATAAATGAAAATTGTTTTTTTTAAAAGAAATGAAATATTGTTATATAGTTCAATCAAAATGTGTGACTCCCAGGGGAAGTGCAATGATCAAGACACACATTTATACATAGGAGGTCGTGGGTTCAAATCCCAATGCGTTGGGTGAGGTGAGATTTTGGATTAAAATGGAAGAGCTACCCCTGTTGTATAGCTCAACTGATTGAAAAAAATATGTGTGTCTATCAGCGCATGAAGACCGTTTCGCCTATTTTAAAAAAGAAGAGCGTGTATTTTTTTATTTATAAAAGTCTATTTTACTTTTTCTATTAGTTATGAATGCATTTCTAGCTAGTAAAACTTTGGGATAAATTTGTAAGAATCCATTATTTAATTTATGTTATAATAATGTCTCCAAGATAACTTAATTATAATCATTTGAGTTGGTTTAAATTATAATTAACTCATTCTTTCGAATGTATAACTAATTCATCCTTAATTTGGCATTAAAAACTTATTCTTAATTTGAAGAAAATAACCAATTTGTATTAAAATCTAAACTGGTAAATGAAATCATGTTTCAAAGAAGTAAAAAATCAACGAGTAATATGGACATCAGTCGACTGATATAATTTTATATCAGTCAAACTAATAAGGTGGTGACACCTCATTTAAAATTATGGATCCGG
>JAYMSZ010000661.1:0-18114 GCA_036897665.1 Pelargonium citronellum
TCATGTAAGAATCTACACGCTAGATAGCACAATGTATTCCTAAATAAACTATTATTATTGTTATTATAATTGATAAAAATAATATATTAAGAAATATATTATTTTTATATATGCATAATATAAAAATTGTAATTAATTCCCAAACTTAACTTTTTGTCAACAATTAATTGCTATACATTCAAATCGGCCAAAATACAATAACGCGTAAATGGCTGACTTTTATGTATGTAGGTATGTTAAGTTTCTGGGAAAAACACCAAAGTTTAATAAATTGAATACCAAGTTGGCCTGTAGTTTCCGAGAAATATAATCCACAAACATTTAAAACAACATTCAATCTGAAACAGAGTCAACCAATCTCCATCTTCAACTTTGGAGATATATAAAACAGTGGTCAACACAGAGCCGGCAATCCACAGTGAACGTGTATATTTTAGGTTGTTTATAATCGTGTCATCTTTGTGTTGAAGCACCCAACACGATGATAATCGTGCGTCATGTTCAAACTAACTTACAAACCATATGCAAGCAATAGAGCACAAAGTGAGACAATTGTGTTGAAAACAGAACTATCCTTTTGTGTAGTAGAACGTCACAAAATTCAAAATGTATATTCTGAACTAAAAACAGCTAGTGTGCATGTTGATATAACAAAATGTATATTCTGAACTAAAAAGGTCGAGCACTCTCTCAAATATAACACTACTTGGCAATGGGAAAAACTGCAAAACACCAAACTCACATTGCAGTAAACGCCTTCTTTCCCCCGCCGCCAGAAGACCCAGCTGGAATCACTTTCAACACATTAAACCTCACAGTTTTCGACAGAGGCCTGTCCATAGGGCAAAAATGCAAATATTAATAACAAGAATAAAAAACTTCGGAAAATAACCTAACAGGAACGAGACTCACTACTTACCGGCACTGGCCGATAGTAACATGATCTCCCTCTTTCACACGGAAACATGGTGAGATGTGGGCTGGAATGTTTGAGTGCCTCTTCTCATATCTAATAGTCGCAACACAGGTTAGAATATTAGCCACTAGCGAAACAGTGATGAAAACAAATTATGTGATGAATGGTTCTTGCCTTTGGTATTTCTTGACATAATGAAGGTAATTACGACGAACAATAATGGTCCTCACCATCTTTGCACTATGACAAGTACCAGCAAGAATACGACCCCTTATGGAGACTGTGCCAGTAAATGGGCATTTCTTATCAATGTACGCTCCTGTATGCATACAAGAAGTTGAGAATCATAAATGTCAATTATGTGTAGCATTTACATACTAAATAAAAAAATTAATTTGAAAAGTGACAAATATGTCTTGGCAGACAACAATAAGTACAGTTACAAAAGTAAATAAATAGTTGTATTATAATCATAAAATTATTGAAATCATTTATTTTCCAACTTCCAAACCCTAGATTTGAAGGTTGTTTTCTATCAGCAACCAACTACATTTGGGGTAATTAAACCAATTGCTTTGCGAGTTCAGAGCATTTCATTTTCCTTACAAATTATCTCCTGAGATTCAGCTGAATCAAATTGAGAAATTTAAAAAAGGACCAGGAATAATAAAAGTCTATTAACATTAACTTGGAGCAAATGATGTAAAATTGGTTCACCATCAGGTAGGCACAACTCGAAGTGTTAAACTTTACTAATTAATGCAATTCTCAATACAAAGATGAGTTGATGAGCAACAAGGTAATTGAGTTTATATGACTAGTCAGCTGCTCAGGAAAGAGTAGGCATAGTTTTCTAGTGTGGATTGTTAAAATATAGGTCATCAACCCGAATTAAACTACTTATTTTAAAAATAAAACTCGACATCTTTTTCATTCAATTCAGAGATAGAAGATTGTCATACAAATTATTGAAATTTCATAGAAATAATTTATTTATTTCTTATTCAATCCAAAATTATATGTTTTCATGACTTGGTAAACACTATTTAGTTTTTATTCTTCTTTTATCATCGGGTTGACCATGGATTGAAAACTGTAATAAAATAATTTCATTTGATATTGATGTTACGAAATATAGATAAATGTAATAAAGTCGAGTAAGACTACCATTTTTTTATATTTGAATGTGTAATTTAAAAAATTAGTCATAAATGAAGCAACATAATTTTTTCTTTGTTGATAACAGAAACAATGAAAAAAAAATAAAAGGCATACATGACTTCATAAAAGAAGAAGAATTTGCCAAAAGAAAAATAATTGTATGAGAAGGGATTTGAGCCATGGCCCAAAGCGGGTTGGCCAAGGGCTAAACCATTGATCCATTGCTGCAACTAAATTTATACTCTCATACTACAGATATTTAAGGGCTTATAAGAAAAAGAGAGTTGAGGAGGGCCCATGCCTGTCATGGCCCACCCCTGGCTACGCAAGATCAGAGAGTATATTCATTGAACTCAGTAACTACAAACAATTCCAACATGTAACAGTGACGTACAAAATGAACTGATTTATAATTATTAGAAACTATTACAAACATCTAATCTCAGGGCCGCTGCAAAACACCAACAAAAGCAGGTCATCAACACTTCTTAATAACAATAACCTACTCGGGGAAAGGAAGGGAAAATCCACTTATTCAATTCATAATTGCACTAATGGAAAATCTGATGCACTATCCTAAATTATATTCAAGTTTTATGCAGATAACTACAGAATACAATAGGCAAAAAGGATTAATCCATAGATATCAACACAAACAATGCAAGAAAATATGGCTAAATTGAAATTACACATCATCAATTCAATGGTTGGTAAGGGAAAAAGGGTTGTCAATTTGATTAAATAGAAATTTATGTCAAATAAACGATAAAAGATGTTCATTGCTTAAACAATGAAACAAAATACAAAACTTTGTATATTTTGAAAATAAAGTAACATGGAAAAACACAATTACAGCATTACCTTCAATTGCCTCTCTAGGTGTCTTAAAGCCCAAACCAACACTCTTCCAGAATCGGTTCCCTCCCTTACCAGGCCTCTTCCCTTTCCCGGTCTTCTTTGAGCTGCAAGCCACATGATGCACCGCCAACATAACAAAACTTAAATCACATTCTCACGAACATCAATACATTTGAAACTAAAGGTAGCAATTTGAAGCAAGACTCGACTTATATATAATCATGCCGCAATTGTGTTGTATAAAGTGACAACTTTAATTATCAGGACACATGAAAAACACACTCCACACATTTACACGATAACTGTTAACATCTATTGGTGGAGGCAAAACACACCAACATTGATATTGTTTGTGTTCAATATTATCACACATATTTAATCTCCAAGATGACAGGAACACAAGACACCAACACAAATTGACAACTCTATATGAACACACATTTTATTGTTGAAGAGTTTACTAGAAAAATCCTAATTAAACAATGCATAGATATAGATTTATTACCTGAGGAAAACCTTGGGTTGCTTGAGAAATGCCTTCTCAGTCTGCAAAAAAAAATTCAAAATCAGTGAAAGAAAATGCAAAACAACGTGAAATGCATAGATTGAAAAGAGAGAAAAACAAGTGTAGATGGAGAGATGATAGTAGCGAACCTGTTCAGCCATGGCTGGGACTCCGTAGAAAGCGCAGAGAAGAAGAGGAGGCTTGTCTGCGATAACAAAACCCTACAAGTACTACCGGTTGCAGAGAGAGACCCTAAATCTGAAATGACAGAATTACCCTCAGGCTTGGCTTAAGTGGGCTGGGCATAAAAAAACATAATTTTATTTTTTGAGAGTCGGCTAGGGCTTTTGTTCGGCTACAAATGTTTTTGATTTTTAAAGCGGTGATAGTTTCTTTGATTTGCATATAGCAAATTGTAGTCTCTCTCGATAATATATTGAGTCTTGCTTTCATAGTAAGTTTTGAGTTGTTAAGGTTTTTTGCAATACGGCATAGATACGCGTAGTTTTTAATTGGTGTGCACAGCAGGATGTGAATGTAGAGAATGAGAAAGTGACTTGGAAGATGATTATTTGACCAAAGTCATCGAATCAGCCTTCAAGTTATTGTCGAATCAGATGGCAGACCTGATGGTTGCGATGGGACGTTGGCAAAGTGATCCACGTAGTCGCCTTCAACTTCAACAGTACAATCGTTATCAGTTCTTCATGCTCTTCATGATGGAGGGAAGAATATCAATGCCTTTAACTTGATAACTCAAGTTGATGGGGAGGATTTCAGTGTCTTTAGTTCGATAATTCGAGATATTTTAGCCATTGTTGCTCAGTTTCGTAGTATCAATTTTTTTTATTTGGTTTATGAATCGAGTGACTCATAAAATAGTTAGATTTCTAATTTTTTTGTCAAACTTTTTTAGGTGGGTTGATTTTCAAACCTCCAATTATACTTTTGATTTGAATTAATAAATTATTAACTTTTCCATTAATTATTAATTTATTAAGTATACCTCTATGTACGGCTAATGGCACAATCTATTTCACATAATCACATTAATGTTTACCAAAAACATGTTTGTTACAATTTGATAGGTAGCTAGATACATCTTGCTTCTTTCCAATCCTGTCAAATATACAATTAAAAAAATGCATTAGAATTCATGTGTGTAGGATTGATTTAGGTCATGACTCGACACTAATTTAAATAATTTTGGTTTGATTTAATCAGGTTTGTGTTAGATTTGTGTCATGTTTGTGTCGAATTTGTTTGATTTGACTAACGCATTTAATTAAACGAACTGTGTAACCCGTTTATTAATCTACCTATTTGTGGATAAAAAAAATCAAACATATTTTGTAAGAATGGCCTAAATAGACTAAATGCGTCAAATATACTGGTTTGTATCGGGTCATATTGTGTAATTTCAAACCTAATTATTTAAAATGTTAGTCGTGTCAACACGTCCATAAAAGGGTCATGTACTCGTGTCGTGTAATAATGCAACCAGAGGGTACCTATATAACATAATTCTAAACTTTCAACACAACTCACTAACACAAATTGTCACCCTTACATGTACATGATAATACTTAATCATATGTTTTTTTTTTATGTAATTCATTAATTATGTGTTTTTCATGTAACTGATGTGACGTATGATCTCATTGTTCGAAATGTTGTCATTTAAGGGTCATTTTTAGCTTTTTACAAAATTTTCAAATTTCTCTATTAGCTGCAATGAACTTCTAACTTACATGAAGAAAAAAAACGTCATTTGTTTACACAGAATTAACTCGTCCTAAAATGAGTTAGATAGTGGGAGATATAGAACCGAAATCTTATTTCATTTAATTAGATCAAGTTATTATTTCTCATTTGCATCCATCTATATACAAGGAATCTAACACATAATTAATACATACTTATATGCTAAGTACAAATATAATAATTAAATTAAGCTGAAAGAAGAAAATCGATTTACATATATAATATATAACCTGTACGTTACTTGTTCTTGAGACTCGAGCTTGAAATCTCAAATTAAGATAATACAACTTAGCGTCAGCTGATTCAGGCGCTTGCGGGTAATTAAACACATGGTTTCTCTAAGCAAGAAGTGGCTTGACTAGAAATGCTTTTCCTTCTAGGTTTGGCCTCTCCAAGCATTGCTACAATGACCCTCATAGATGGTCTGTCTTTAGGGAGCTTGGCAGTGCAAAGCATTGCAATCCTGAGGACAAGAAGCATCTCTTCTTGGACATATTTGCACTGCCCACCTATGCTTGCATCTAGGGCTTGTGCTACTTCTTGATCCACCACTTTTCTTCTAACCCATTCTACAATGTCAATGCATGATTCTCCAAAACTTGGGTCCAATGGCATTTTCCCAGTTACAAGCTCAAGTAGCACAACCCCAAAACTGTATATGTCACTCTTCTCATCAACCTTCAAACTATATCCATATTCTGCATATCACAACAAACCAACAAAATTAATTTCTATGTGTAGAGAACCAACTCAATTAAACGCTTAAGCAGTGAACTCTACTTGATAAAGTTGATTACGGGTGGGGCGATTCACCCCACGGGTCTTATGTCGCCCGCAACAGTTCAAACCCGCCGGATTTCCATCTTCAACGATTGAGATATTATTAATCTGTTTTAGGCGGGGTGAACAGGGTGGAACACCCACCCGTGTACACCTCTACTTATGCTGATAGTTGAAGGGTCAATATTAGTTTTATAATCTAACACGTCCCCTCACGTGCAAGAGCATTTTCGCTGTGCACGTGTCCCATGGAACCTGGGACCTATTGTCATCAATGCTCTGATACCATGTAAATAAACAACCAACTAAACTAAAAGCTTAAGTTGATAGTTGAAGGCTCAGTATTAGTTTTATACTCTAACACTATGTGAATTTTATATAGATGCATAGTATATAACCTAAAAATTGAATGAGCAAGTACAAAGTAACTAACCAGGAGCAATGTATCCATATGAACCAGCCACCATTGAGACAGTCTCATTTTTGTGAATCATCATCCTGGCCAATCCGAAATCCGCTATCCGAGCATCAAGGTTTGCATCAAGCAAGATGTTGTTCGACTTGCTATCGCGATGAATAACCGGCGGATCACAGTCGTTGTGAAGGTAATTTAGCCCCTGAGCAACACCAACAGCTATGTTGTATCTTGCAACCCAATCCACCAACAACTTTCCATCATGCAGAGCTGTCCCCAAGTTTCCATTGGGCATGTACTCATAAACCACCATCACATCAATTTCATTGTGAACATACCCTAATAGCCTCACAATGTTCCTGTGCCTGAGCCCCCCCAAAAGGTTCACCTCTCCCAACATATCTACATCACTTGACCTCCACAGCTTCTTGACTGCAACAACTACATGAGGCCTATTGATCTCAGCTTTGTACACAACACCAGTCCCTCCCATGCCAATCACATTTGACTCCTTGATGGAACCAAGCAAGTCACTGCTTGTGAAACTAGTCCTCTGGAAGGCCACTAGTCTCCAAGGCCACTCCTTGTTGTTGCTCTTCTTGAACCAATAGTCCAAGTTGCTGCTGTTGTACAAGTACCATCTTCTGTGCACCCATCTTCCCGCGAGGAACGCGATTGCAAGGGTCGAGAGTAGTGAAATTAAACAAACTAACACGACCGCCACATGCTTCATGTGCACATTCCTTGGCTGGCTTGAAGTAGATGAAAGCTTTTCCCAACATGGTGGAAAAGTGCCACCACAAAGAGCTGTGTTTCCAACAAGGTCATTGGGGTTTATGTTCATAAACATACCGTGGGAAGGTACCGGACCCTCGAGCTCGTTGTAGGACAAATTGAGCATTTCCAACGCCGGTGAGCTCCCCAAATTGTCCGGTATTCGCCCCGTTAGAGAGTTGTTGGACAGATCAAGAATGGCTAGAGATGACATTGTCCCAAGTTGGCTTGGAATCTCCCCTCCGAACTGGTTTCTTCGGAGGTTTAGATTCACTAGCTTTGCGCACGAAGCGATGCTCTCCGGAATCTTGCCCGCGAAACCATTGCCTGAAAGATCAAGAACCGAAAGTGAAGGACAATCTTGGGACTCGTCCGGGATGTTGCCTTCCAAGTTGTTGTTGGATGCTAAGAAGGTTTGGAGATTGGAAGTGGAGAAAATGGTGGAAGGGAGCGATGATTTGAGGCGATTGTGCGAGACATCGAGGAACGAAAGCGACGAGGACAAGGTGATGTCTTGTGGGATTCGGCCTGTGAGGTTGTTATTTGCCAATTCTAGCCTCTCAAGAGCTGGCAGGTTTCCTAGGCCAGCAGATATTTCCCCTGAAATGAAATTGTTGTGTATCCGAACCCGGACAAGGGTTTGACATGTGGAGAGGCCTATTGGGATTGGACCAGAGAATGAATTGTTGAAGAGAATGAGCTTAGTGAGATTACCAGAATCACACAAGCCCGGTGGAATATCCCCGGACAACGAATTCGTGGACACGTCGAGCCATTTGAGAGGAGATTTGGTGCCTAGACTCATTGGCAAAGAACCCGAAAGTGAATTCTTCCACAGCTCGAGAACCTCGAGTTTCGTAAGCTCTCCAATCTTGTCCGGGACTGAACCGGTCAAGTGATTGCACATCAAATTCAAGAGCTGTAGATTCTTCAGCTCGGCTAGCTCCCCAGGAATCTCCCCCGAGATGTGATTGTCAGAGAGATCAAGAAACACGAGCGACGAAGCGTTGCCAAGTTCGGGTGGAATGTGACCCGTGAAGTTGTTTCTGTACAAATAAACGGTGTCAAGTTTCTTGAGCCTGCCGAGTTGAGCGGGGATTTGCCCTGTCAGGCTCCCGACTGCCAAGTCAAGATACTCGAGATTAGAAAGATCGCCAAACTCCCCTGGAATCTCCCCTTGGAACGCGTTGTACCCGAGGATCATAGTCTCTAGAGAGGCGAGTTCCCCGAGCTCCCTCGGGATCTTTCCGGTAAGATTGTTACCGGAAAGGCCAAGAAACCTGAGTTTCTTCAAGTTCTTGAAACCGCTCGGAATGGGGCCTTGAAAGAAGCCTCCCCTCAAATCCAGGGTCTCGAGGGACGAAGCATTCCCGAGATCTTCGGGGAGAAAACCCGAGAAGTTGTTGCTCGAAGCGTTGAGTGTAACGAGACCTCCCGCGCTAAGTCCTAGACCGGTTGGGAAGGCTCCAAAGAAGTTGTTGAGGCTCAGATCAAGGCTCTTGAGCAAGGTGAGATTGGCCAGAGATTGCGGCAAAATGGACTCAAAGTCATTGCAGCAAATGTTGAGAGAAGACAAGCTTTGTAGCTCTTGAATTCGACCCGAAACGTTGCCGCTGAGATTCATGTTGGACAGATCAAGAACCTCCACATTCCCTCTAGAGTTGCAAGAAACTCCTGTCCAGTTGCAATGGAGTAGTAGTGATGAATTTGAAACTGCTGGAGCTTTCCAATCTTGAAGACGACCGGACGGATCGAGTAAAGAAGCTTTAATGGAGAGTAAGGTGGAGAGTTCATTGTTGGGCAATGGTTCTTGAGAACAAGAACAGGAGATGGTGATGATCAAGAAGAAGAAACAATGGGTCTGCATTGTTTTTGTGATGAGACTCATGCTTCTTCTAGCTTGGTTCCTCTCCTAAATGCTGTGATTGTAAGTTTATGGCATGTTTGTTTTGGTTAGGACACATTTGTTTGTGACAAACATGGGTTCTTGGGATGTGGAGCTGTTAATATGCAGCAAAAGACTGTAAAGCTTTGGACACATTAGGACAATGAAACATGGAGAGAATGTGTGTTTTTGGAGATTCTACTCTCTGTCCCTATAATTGTACATAATAGTCAACCCATTTGTTTTTTTTTAATTCTAAACTAATTCAATCATTACTAACAATAATGATTCACTCACTCTTTAGTCTTTACACTATAGAACATGGAACTCAACCAACATCCTCCTTTACATTTTGTAATTTAATTTTTAAGATGCATTTTTATTTACATTGAATGAGTACTTGATGCACTTAATAAATATCCAATCATTCTAAAAGTGTACAAATATGATTCTCTTATAATAACAAGAAGGATAAAGTATTTCTCCTCAATCTCGTACAAATAGTTTTACTACGAGAAATTTTCAAGTGCGTAGGTCGACTAGTAAGTGGTTTTAGATTAATTCGATGCCTCAAGTTCGACTTTTAAGAAGTACAGTTGCGTTAAAACTTAATAGGGAGTGTTTTCCACTCTTATAATATTCTTATCCAGCTCGAATGAGGGTTACTCTAAAGATGTTGAACGAGTTGATACACTTAATCAATACCCAATAATTTTAAAAGTGTACAAAAATGATTTCTTATTATAATAATTATAAGAAACTATTTCTCTTAAATCTTAGACATATAGTTTTAGCAAATATATAAGAAACTATGATCAAATGGGTGGGTCAACTAGTAAAAAATTGTTTCAGATTAACCTGAGACCTCAAGTACGTCTCTTAGATAATGCAATCGCTATAAAATTTAGTAAGGAGTATTTTGCCACTATTGTGGCATTATCCAACTCGAATGCGGATTACACTAAATATATTGAATGCGGGTCAATAATATTTCTTCTGTAAACTTACGTTTTGATTTGATAATTAGATTTGACCCAATTCTTATATTGCAATGAGAAGCATTTGTGTGTATGTGTGTTTTTTTTTTTTTGAAATGAAAGCATTTGTCTGTTATTCATATGAAAAACACATACACATAACTACATTAATTTTCCTAAAATTAATTATGTGTCCTAGTTAATGTTTTGAGAAGTGGTGATTAATAATTTGGGCATAAGTAGAGAATCTCTTCATGTTCAAAATGGAGATGATCCTATCATAATTCATAGACAACAGACATCTTCTAACTTTGTTAATATGATATATAAGAAGAAAAAGGGTCCCACAAGGAGATTTATTATTATTAAATTTTTCTTTTTGGAAGTGATTACCATTAATAATTGACACCAAAGATGTGCCCACCCAACACCACTTTCCCATCACATGGCCACATAAGGCCCTATGTATGCAATTATTATTACTATTATTATAAATATATATATATAAAAAACAATTTCCCCACAAAATGCAATTATTAATTATAATCCTAAGAAAATAAAGAAGAAAGAAAGTTGGTGGCCATGTGAAAGGGTAGCTTCCTGAAGGGAAAGGCTGAGAATGATTGGAGAAATGGAAGCTTAGCTGCATGCTTCTAATGTCTTCTTCCCTCTTCTTTTGTGCATGGTATCATCATGCATACCAATCTATTAGATGGTGTTAGCATATAAATACAGATAATAAGGAATCTAAGTCATGTAATTTTTGACTTAGCTTAATCCAGATTAATAAGGTGACGACACTTCATTAAATTTCATCTATAATCACTCAAGTGAATTGGTAGGAATAGTGCGACCTGCTCGTGTTAAAAAATAATTTGGCTTAGTTAGACTCCTCAATCCCATAAATATATATGATTTAATTTTGAGTTGAACTTTTTGTTGAGCTAATTTTCTAATATGGTATCTACAATTTTGAAAATATCTAAAAATATTTATTTCAAAGAGAAATTGCATTACTATTATGTAATGCTAGATATATTTGACATTTTTCTCAACTTTTTAGTTAACACGTAACTATTTTAAAGTATTAGAAGCAATGAATCTCTTTCCAACTTTGTGAAGAGACTCAAAGAGGACGTCTATGAATATGACTTGATCACGAACGAAATGGTCATCATCACCTTCCTGGATATGCAAATATCCCATTTCCTAACGTTTTAGTGAAAAATCAGTGAGTTGGAAAGAAATGTTGAAAATGAACTACGATCACATTGGGGCCGAATACATGCTAGAGAGAGCATGGGGCGCAACTGGCATTAGGGGGAATGGAAAGACAAACTAAGCTCCTTATGTGGACAAGCTATAAAAGACAAGGAAAATCTCCAATAACTCACCCATCAATACCACATACGAGGAAACAATCACGCACGCCCTCCAAATGTATAAGTTACGCTACCCGACCAGATTGGCACTATAGAAGAATAAAGGCAACAATGAGAACATGTGGCTCAATTGCACAAATGAAAAAGGAAACAACATTGAGGATTGCCACTATTTCAAAAAATTTATAGAATAAAGAGAATAGGAGTTCAAAAAATTCATGGCTGACCCCAATCATCTTCAAAAGAAAATAGCTCGTGAAGAAATAAGCGAATATGAACAATGATCATCCCCGAAGAAGAACGAACCCAACCAAGATGGATAATTAACTCCCCAGAATGTTTAATCACTATGCCCCCAAAGGCATGAATTAGCACTCCACCAAGGAAGTTTGATCGTCATGCCCTGAAAGGCATGAATCCATACACCACTAGATGTTCAATCAACATACCATCGAAGGCATAAATCAACATTATATCAAGGATATATGAGTTCCATGCCCCATAAGGCATGGATCCACTCTCTAGCAATTGTTCGGTCGCGATGCCCTTGAAGATATTGATCGATACTCCACCAAAGAAGTTTGATCGCCATGCACCCAAATTCATGGATCAATTATCCACTAGATGTTTGATTGCCATGCCACCAAAGGCATGGATTAACACTCCACCAAGAAAGTTTGACTTCCACGCCCTCATAGGCATGGATCAACTTTCCACCAAAAGTTCAATCATCATGCCTCATGAAGGCATGGGTTAATTCTTTTCAAATGTTTGATCGTCACTTTCCTGAAGGCATGGATCAACTCTACCAAAGAAGTAATTTGATCGTCATGCCTCGTAAAGGTATGAGTCAATTCTCCCCAAAAGTTTTTATAGTCATATATATGTAACCCGAATGAATGGATCAACTACACCCACAAGTTCAGTTGATGTGGATCATCGAGGCGCGTGAGTGTGAAGCTAATTTAAAATGTCATACCTTGTCGAGACACATGGTTTGAGAACATCAAGTTTGACAGTTGCAGCCCAAAAGGTGCATAGGTCAGACCGACCTTGTCCAAAAAGAAAAATCAAAATATCAAAGTGACATGACGAAAAATAAGAGAAAGTTTTCCATGGGTCTACAATCATGGTCCTTCATGACCTTTCCAATGCGATCCGCTCCAGGTAACCTTCAAAGACTCGAAAAAGTATATATATATATATATATATTTCTCGATACCGGGGATGTCTCATGCCCCTAAAACTATGGGTCATTATTGCTCGCCGAGTTCGATTGTCATGCCCTTAAAGCATGGAACAACTTCAAAAGCAAAGGCTCAGCCGTCGTTTCCCAAGAGGAGCACAAATTTGAAACCTTATCTAAGTGTCAACAAGAAACATCATCAACACAAGCCAAGGCGCCACGAAAATGAAGGAGCACCGACGAAATCACAAGGAACATGGTAATGGGAAAACCCTCCTTTGTCCCGATGACCTGCGCAGCAAAATACCCTAATTTTCAAGCCCAAAATCCAAAAAAAAAAAAAACATTAATTTTGGGAGATGGGTGTTGGAGATCCAAAAACCCTAAATTCAAAATTCTCTCTAAGTGTGGGAATGAGTATGGGAGAGCCAAAACCCCAAAATTCCGCTAAGTGTGAGAATGGGTTTGGGAGAGTTAGAAATAAAAAATTCCAAGAATTTCTAGTGTGAGAAAACCCCTAATAAATTAAATCTCTAACTAAACCAAGGCAAGACTACGACTCCACTCTAACGCGATATCGATAAATTATAATCGCATACACTGGGAGATGCTAATCCCACCAGAAAAGGCATAAGTCATCTCAATGAACCATGACACCTGAGCACCACGTCACCATCATTTCACGACAATGAAAACAGGGCTTCAAAGACGTGCGCCTAAAGTGCGTGCCTAAAGATCGGTCCGACTTGTGAATAGCACTTGCGCAAAGACATGTGCCTAAAGCACATGCTCGGTGTGTTTGCTCAAAGATGCGCTCCCGAAGTCAAGGTCTTTCTTCAAAATCGTGGCAACACGTAATTGTCTCATGTGTGCCCTCGAAGACGAAGCCTTCATTTGTCAAAAGAATTAATTAACAAAGCCCTCGAGATCAAAAGAAGACAATCAGTACTTCTAGGCTGAGAGAGGGGACAACGAAACCAAAAAACATCAAATGAATCCTGTTGCGACAAATTTGAGTGCGAGAAACGAACAGACAAGCCAAGATAGCTAGAACAATAGTTCTTGTCATGACGAGATTTTGCGATGAGAGTCAGAGTTTTGTTGCGATTTGCCTTTCGGTCATTTTCTTTGCATCGAAGATCCATATGTCCGAGTGTTTATGAAATACTATAACACTTCATAAACATGTGGGAAAAGTCAAAACACACGCTCGAGTCGTCTCGAAGGTTGCTATCATTATAAGCCAACATTCTCAAAACCCTAAGCCTTGAAAGTTTGGTGTTGATTGTTGAATTTCAAATTTTGAAGGTTATTTTTTTGGTTGCATCAATTTGATATTGCCATTAGATATGATTGTATGGGCTTGTGTCATTTTGATGTTTCTAGGTAGTAAACCAATCTTGGCCCAACATGATTGTGCACCTAGGCTTTCCTCTAACCAAACAAAGAAAACCTATTCATCAAAACTATTTATACTTTCCTTTTTATTTTATGTGCAAAACACACATGTAATAAAGACCCAATCTACGTAATGCTCTCTAGAAGTAGCAAGCATGCACATGATTCCACGTAGAGTCCAATCTCCTAGTCTTTTGGAGTTTGTTGTGTGCTTTTTTTATATATGTAAAAGTGAAGAACCCTAGATCGAGTTTATCAAAATTATAACAAATTAAAAATGGCAGAGACATCAAAGGATAGCATGGCCACAGTAGCCGAATTGGCGCCAGTTACTGCAGAGAGGAGACTCAGAAATGATCTCGAGGCCAAGCTTCCCAAACCCTGTAATTTTAATCCTTATTATTATTATTATTGTTCACAATTGCATGCATGTTTTGTTAATGTTACACGTCGAAAGAATGTAAAGTATGTCACCACTTGATATACACGTCGAGCCATCCACCTATCAGCTTAAACTTTTGGGTTGAATCAAGTTTAACATGGTATCAGAGCTGGTTCTTTCTGGGCCTAGTGACCCGTCTTTGTGCCTCCTTTCTTGGTCCATGATAATGTTCCACATTAAAAGAACGGGAAGTTTGTCACCACTTATATTTTTAGTTGGATCAAGTTTAACATGTTTTTAATCATCCATATTTTGATTTTGATTAGTGATTATATGTAATAATAATAATACAGATATGGCTAGGGCTCTAATAGCACCAGATACAGAGCATGTGAATGGCTCAGCTGGTCATAAGCATCGAAACATGAGTGTTCTTCAACAACATGTGGCCTTCTTTGATATTAACAACGATGGCATCATCTACCCTCAAGAAACTATTAAAGGTATTTAACTATATATAAAGTCTTCTTTTTTTTCTATTTTTGTTTATTCATGAGAGATCATGATCTAATCTATGTGTAATTAGCTTTGTGTATTTAAGTGTACAACTAAATATTGTTCATTGAACAAATTAATTGGTTATCAATTACTTTTTCGGGAGAATTTAGGTATACAAAATTCATTGTACTGAAAGTGCATTGGGAGAATTTAGGAATACAAAATTCATTACTTGAAGAGCATCAAAGAACAATATCCACGATTATTTGATCTCGTATTTTCAATATTTTTCAAACCCCGACATTTTTGTGTTTAGTTCATATGTTGTTCCATGTGAATCATTCCAGTTGTATATTTGGATTAAAAAGTTATGTAAATAATCAATCGCGAAAAAAAAACTCAATGCTAACAAAAAGATGAGATGTCACATTAACTATATGAAAAAACACATGCATTACCTTACATGTACTAATTCATTTGTTTTATACAATGAAAAATAATTTTTTCATATAAAGTCGTGCATATGTTTTTTCGTAAGCAGATTGTTTACTATGCAAGAAAAATGTTTGACACGCTGAATAGTTTAAATTAAAATATTATTACTCAAAGGAATTTAGGTGTTGCACAAAAAAACTTATGCACTTATATTTTTCCATGTGGGAATGTTTGCCGACTTTTTGAGTTGAAAGTAAAGTTGACCGTTTAGATATGAATTTTCGGCCATTCGAAATTCTAACCGCATTTTTGCAGATTTTGGTTTCATAAAATGAAACAGTCAACCTTAGTTTTATAACATCGGGTCAAACAAATTCCCGTAAACTTGCACATTTTCAATACAATCCAAATTAATTATCGGCTCTAGCTGAAGTAAACATGCAGAAGTAGTGATAAGTTTTTTCTTGATAAACATTATACATGTACTAGAAAAGCTGTCTACATATGTGCACTTTGTGATAAGACCGTACAATTACCAAGACATATTGGGTCAAGTGGTTAATACTACTTTGGATTCTCTCTGAGGTCTCAAGTTCGAGCCTCCTTGTCGACGGTATGAGGTGGGATTTGTAGGGTTGGGTTTAGGGTGACGCTCCCAAAAGGAGTGAGAAAGATTGTTACTTCGAGTATGATGTCCCGTTATTTATAAAAAAAAAATCGAACAATTAAATATGACTAAAATAACAAAATGGGAACACATTAAACTCAGTTTGTTGTGCTACAAATTGCTACAATTATGTGTTAATTGGATAAATACCTGCAGGGTTCAGAGCAATTGGGTTTAATGCAGTTGCATCTTTCCTTTGTGCTATCTTTCTTCATGCAGCTATAAGCTATGCTACTTCACCAGTAAGTGATCTCTAAGCTCAATCTATGTTTTTATTATATATATTTGTGTTCTCTTACCAATGTTATAGGACAACAAAAAAAGATTAGTTTGACTACGACCGATATCCAATTTAGTTTATATTGTTTTCCGAATTGTCAGCTCTGATTTAGTGTTAAGTTACAACTTTAAGAAGATCATATGTTTCTAGCTCTTGGATCTTTTCCAGCTAGACGTCTGATCCATCAAATGCTGTTTCTATATATGCTGTAGTTCTCTCTTAATTCAGTTGTCTTTTGTCGTTTCTTTTTCTAAGGTGTATGCATGTGCCGTTCTCCCTTCTGGGGAGCTTTATTTCAATATATTGGTACTTTTTGCTGATAAAAAGAAAATGAAACCTTTTGTAGCGTTCTTCAACGTCAATTTGACAGTTAAATTTTACGCAAGCTAGCATTTTGTTTTCCTGCAGAGTTGGTTACCTTCACCATTCTTTCCGATATACATAAAGAACATACACAAGGGCATGCATGGAAGCGATTCGGCAACCTATGACACTGAGGGAAGGTAACAAGATTTAACACAAGTTTTGCTATGCCCTAATGATGAGGTCCAAATATAGTTAACAATTCTATCTTTTATTTATAATTTCTTTAGAGGTAAATGACCATGATTCCATGTTTATTTTTGAAAAATAAAGTTTCACGAACCGAAACGGGTGATTTTCAATCCACATCGATAAGTTATTGAAAAAAACAATCATACTTCCGTTTCCCAATGTCCATTTCAAGCCATTTTTTTACTTTCGTAAATTCGGTAGTATCCTCAATTTTACAAGTAATTACTTTTTGTTACTCCCAAATAATTGTTCGCTTTTTCTATAAATAAGTTATAAAAATTGTCTCATGTTACAATTTTTTTTTTCACTATGGATTTAAGGTTTATCCCTGCAAACCTTGAGAACATTTTCAGCAAATATGGTCGGACAGTGCCTGATAAGCTTAGTTTGAAGGAGCTGTGGACAATGACACAAGCAAATCATGATGCATTTGATTTATTTGGATGGTTCTCTCTCATACCCTATTAGCATGTGTACATAATTTACTATATGATTGCATGATATTTTGGTGATTTAATTGATCCATTGTTATGCTTTATAACATAAAATTGATCATCTAGACTGTATATGAAGTTCCAATTGATGAATTGAAAGACCCTTTAGTGTGTGATTTTAACCAAAATTAATCAATAGTTTTGCTTTCTTCTTGTTGGGTTTAAGCTAAAAAATTAGGAATTGCTCCCCTAGTCCTTTGTCATGTTTGTGTGACTAAAGGTTGAGCATACATGAAAATGTGTGATTACGTACCAAGCGGAATCGCTGAAGGACTCTTTATGTCCGGCGTATGGCCAATGCATCACTGTCGTCTGCCTATATGTTTCTCATTAGGATCGAGGAATAAAGATCAACCTCAGTTAGAAGTTTACGTTTATAGTTGAAGACTAATATATCATTTTATTTTATAACCAACATTCTCATGTGTAAGCCGTTTTCTGTCTTAACTTTTAAACGAGTCATATTTTAGCCTTATGGAAGTGGCGCCAAAAGATTCAAATTTTAACCTCTAAGTCTGAGGTGAGTGAGGTCTAATTCCTTTCAAGAGAACTTATTCAACTAAAAAAACTAAACTAATAGTTGAATACTCTATTCTAGTTTAATTTGTACTATGAGTTAATAATTTAGGGGTACTTACAGAAGGACCCCCTGTCTTTTACACCTTATGCACTAGGCACCCCCTTATTCAACAGTAGGACCCCCTATCCTTTTCTTCTACCATTCTGTCAGTTATATTTAACGGAATTGGTACTATTTGATCATGTGCCCAGCACATGACCCAACTTATTTGTGAAATTCCAA
>JAYMSZ010000662.1:0-18107 GCA_036897665.1 Pelargonium citronellum
GTAAATTTGTTGGGGGTTTTTTTTTTTTTTTTTTTTTTTTGAAATTTGTAGTGGGTAGTTAAGTACTTTGATTTAAAAAAATAAACTGCTTTTGCAAGTGAAAACTGTAATTTAAGGATTACGATTAACAAAAATGAAATTTCATAAATAATAATGAAATTCAAGAGATTGACGCAAAATGTAATTGACGTAATCAAAAACTGGATAAAAAGATAATTATTATTAATATTTTAAACTTTCATTGCATTTACAATTAATAAAAGAATAAAAATGTCTATAAAACATGAGAAAGCGACAGGTGGCTCTATTGGTAGAGCTTTATATATTATATAGATTGCACTTTAGATTTGTAGAATGAGAAGAGTTTATGTTATTTGTGTATGTGATATGTCGGCATTTATTGGTTCATCTCGTACCATTATCATCAAAGTGTGTCGTATTTGTTTTTATGTGAAAATAATGAATTGTTTATAAATGAAAAACATTCCTCTAGTTTTTTTTATAATAAAAAAAAACTGATCATGAAAATTGTTAAAAAAATGAATTATTGGTGTTTGACTTTGCATTTTATTGTTCATTATTGGGTTTACATAAAAAAACAAATCATAAATTTTTGTTCTATAGCTAAGCACAAAGTGATGATATACGAAAAGAAAGTTGAGAAATGCATTTATAAATGGGGTATTCAATCAGTTTTGGCCTAAAAATGTTTAAAAAAAGTTATTTTGAAAAATATAATTAATTAAGTAGATTTGTTGAGAGAACTATAGTTGTTGTGATGTTGATTAAACAATTTTTAGTAAGAATCTTCAAACGATGTGTTCAATGGAAAAATGTTGAAGGCAAATTATTTATTTGTTTATATGTTCCAACTAGGTGAAACTTTACATCACGTGCATGTGTATTGAATTGTACGTGGATGAAAATCCTTCTATTAAAATTTATATTTGCTTTATATCTAAAAAAGGTGGTGACAAAATTTTGGATATGTCGAATGACGAAAAATTGTGTTGAAATTAAAAAAAAAAAACAGTAATAAAATTCTTTCAACATTTTCATTATTTGACTATTAGAGTAAAAGGCTCAATGGCTCATCATATACAACTTCTAATAGTAGACATGCGAAACTTTTTAATTTGTAATCTAAAACTACTAACACGTACGTGATGATGATTCTTGCTTAAAAAAGAAGAAGCTGTAATGACTTCGAGAATAAAAAAGAAGTGCGACAAATATTAAGGTAACACACGTCATGTGAATTTGTTATTTTTTATTGTTTGTTTGTCAGAGCAAAAGTTACTATTTGTTCGAGGTATGTATCGATCATTCCAACTGTGATACTCTTTACAGCATACAAGTCGTGTAATTTTAAACTCAACTTTTTCTTTTTCTTTTCTATACGTGTTAGTTATGTTATATGGTGTCGTCCCGCTCACTAATAGTTTATATTTTCAGTGTGAATGGGCCCGAAAATAAGATCGTGTTGATGGCGGGAGTTTGAAATTGAACAACTCGTCTCCGCTGAGCTCCTGCACTGTCTGATTCGTCGAGACAAGGCAAGAGTTCAAGCCAAGGCAACCACTCCTCTCCGACCTTCAATCCGATGTCTCTTTGTTGTTGGTCGTAGCTCCAATTTTGTAAGTCTCGCCGTCCTTAACTCTTCTTCATCGTAGCTTTTCTACATTTTTTCTGCCATATTCCACCTTTTACGCCGAAAACACCTATTACAAAACAAACACCTCCTGACATTTCTACAATATCCTTCGCTTCAACACTACTCACTAACAATCTTATCTTACGATTAATTGTATATTTGTATTTTCATTTGGGTTTCGCACTTCATTGGGTATTGTGAACTTGGTTCTTCTGATTCTGAAGAATGGGTGGCTGCAAGAATTTCTTGGCTTTGGTTTTACTTGTGATTTCGGTTTTTGAAGGTTTTTATTTTGAGAGAGGATTGTCTGCTAATGTCACTTATGATCATAGAGCTTTGATTATTGATGGGAAGAGAAGAGTTTTGCAGTCGGGTTCCATTCATTACCCGCGAAGCACTCCTGAGGTGAGTTGTGGTTTTGGGTAGGGGTTAGATTAGATGTTGTATTGTATGATAATGTGGGTGGTTAATTGGGATTATTGTGAACAATTTCAGGTGTGGCCAGAACTTATTAGGAAGTCCAAGGAAGGAGGACTGGACGTGATCGAGACTTATGTGTTCTGGAACTACCATGAGCCTGTCAAGGGACAGGTAGAATGATGATTTTCTATACTTTGTTTTGTACTTGTTGCTATTAATTTGCTTGTTATGTTCTTAACGGTGATTGTTGATATTGGGGCATTCTGTGAGCCATAAGCTCAAGGAATGATGGTACTGTACCTTGATTTTAGAATGGAAGGTGCAATTTAGTGTTTGTCTTTTGTGGGGAATTATTCACTTGAATTACTTAATATAATAATATGATGCAAGAGAAAAGATCCTTGTTCTCAGTTTATGGGTAAGATTTCCATCATCCTCTGTCTTCGACAAACAAACATCCAACTGTTTTTTCTTTATGGTTGGTTGCATGTTTATAGGAAAATATGTTTGGTTCATAAGCAATGTTGCCTTTTGTCTTGGTTTGATGTCATTGAGTTTCCCTCCCATGATATGAGTTACCTTACCGCCCCTTGATCACTTATACTACCCCAATCATCTGTTTGCGAGGCATTTGCCATATTGTTACTATACTTGTATAATTTGCAATTGGGTGTAGTTTTTGTACCATGAACTTTTTATCATTAGTTGTTTTAGGCTACAAATAGCTAACGATGGACTATAACTGGGTGCATGACACTCTCTGCAGTTACTATATATTGGTTTTCTTGATAATATCTTTATTTTCCATTTTAGTACTACTTCGAAGGCAGGTTTGACTTGGTAAGGTTCGTGAAGACAGTGCAGGAAGCTGGCCTTCTGGTTCATTTGAGGATTGGCCCTTATGCTTGTGCTGAATGGAACTATGGGTTTGTTTCTGCAACATTCTCTCTTCTTGCAATGCAGCACATCATGCCCCATGCCTTCCCTGGTTTTGTTTATATACTTTGCAATATTTTTACTAGTTACAACCCTGTCTAGTATGTCTGTGCTTACTTTATTGCCATTGCAGCACTATGTTATTTAATTAACTGATTACAGCTTTGTGGGCAATCCTAAGTCGTAGTTTCATATATTCAAGTTTCCTTGTGTCATTGGCAACAAGAAAACAAATCTCTTATCCACGACATAGTTTCTGTCTGGAATTGCAGTTAGAAAGATAATCTTCTAAATTTTACTGTTAATCTTTTAAACTTTCTTCTGACAGGGGATTCCCTCTTTGGTTACACTTTATTCCGGGGATTCAATTTAGAACTACAAATTACCTTTTCAAGGTAATCTTGATCCTGTAGGCAGTCTTTTTTATTCTTTCTTTTTTCCCTTTCCCTGGATAATGTTCTACAAACCATTTTCTTTTCCATCTTGATGCCATCAATTTAATTCACTGCACAAAGTTCCGAGTTGATAGTATGTTTCTAGTTTTCTCCGCGGGGTGTGTGATGTTTTGATATTGCCGGTGCAGAGAGAAATGGAGTTGTTTCTTGCAAAAATAGTTGGATTGATGAAGGAGGAAAATCTCTTTGCATCACAGGGAGGACCAATCATTCTTGCACAGGTAGTATTCCTATTACATTCTGGGCATGTATATCTGTATACAAACTCTCAAAGTGTAGTTAGTTTTGCTTCCTCATGCCAACTTACTTGTAAACAGTGTACCACTAAATTACTGCCAATGTATTATAAACTGCAGTTACTATGGAATGAGTAGCGAGTTGCGCTTAATACTTGATCATTTGAAATGAAAATAAAATTTTGGCTCCTATTGACTCGCGCTATATTGGCTAACGTGTGAAACAGAAGTCCCACAATAGCTTAGTGATACTTAAGATGCTGTTGTTTCTAATGATCTTGAATTCATTCCCGATTTATAATCTAATGTTCCATGAGTTCTTTAGTACTTAAGATGTTGCGTTATAGGCTTATAGCTAATCGAGACCAGTTAATGCTTAATTTTATTTCAAAGATGCAAGTTTAGTTCTGAAGTTGACTTCCTCAATAGTAATGGTAACCATTGGTCCCCTACTGTAGGGTTCTAGTACTCTTGCACAAGCAGATTTATTTCATTACTGTAACTCTTTGTTTCAGGAAAAGAAAGTAAACAATAATTATATGTATCATAATTATAATCTACTGCATATCCACAGTAAAACTTGCTATAAATCACACGATTTATTTTTGAATGATGGATGAGGCTTTTGTTTTTTCCTTTTAAATATGAGCATTGAGCAACATGCCATAGCATATTAGTATTTACTTTTCAGGATATTTTCATTACCTTATATACTTTCAGAGACTGTCATGTCTTCTGCTTCACTCTGGTCTTTCGACATCATTTCACTTCATATAGTTGCTATTTGTCATTGTCTCAAGTAAGCTTTAAGTAGCCATGCAAGATTTTTCCAGGAAAATAATCACTTTTATTTTCTTCTTCTGGGTGATTACACTTCTGGTTAATCTGATGTTTTTATTTGAGCTGAACAGGTTGAAAATGAATATGGAAATGTTGAATGGGCATATGGAATTGCTGGAGAGTTATACGTTCAATGGGCTGCAGATACTGCTGTTAGTCTTAATACATCAGTACCATGGGTGATGTGCGTACAAGATGATGCTCCTGATCCAATTGTATGTATTTATCAGTACCATGAACCCATTTGCATGCCTGCTTAAAATCATCCTCACATTTTAGTTTACATGAAAGTTCTCAACCTCAACAGGTTCTAATTTCGTCAGTTATTTACTTACTAGGCTGCTACCAATACTTCTGCAGGTGGAACAGTACATATATTTGTAGTGACAATAATTTTTTTTATCTTAGAAGTTGTGAGGCATCAAGATTTTTTTTATATACTTTTTGAGTTTTTGTCTTCTAATTACTGTCCTTTAACTACAAATTTATCTGCAGATAAACACATGTAATGGGTTTTATTGTGATACCTTTACCCCAAATTCTCCTTCCAAACCAAAGATGTGGACAGAGAACTATAGTGGATGGTAAATAGTAACTTTATGACTACGTAGAAGTATGATTGCAGCTCTGGTTTCATTTGAAAATGGCAAAAGCATTAGTTAAGCATCCTACCTGTTGTTGCAGGCTCCTTGCATTTGGCTATCCAATTCCTCATCGGCCAGTTGAAGACCTTGCTTTTGCTGTTGCACGCTTTTTTGAAACTGGTGGAACTTTTCAAAACTATTATATGGTGAGCCTAAATTGATCTCTTTGAATTCTAGTTATGATTTTGTGAATACCATATCTGTCATACATAATCTGTGAGCATAGTCACCTTTTTTTTTAATCGGCAAACAGTACTTTTGAGCATAGTCACCCTGATTTGGTGCTAATTTTCCTTGCAGTATTTCGGTGGAACAAACTTTGGACGGACAGCTGGTGGTCCTTTGATTGCAACAACCTATGATTATGATGCCCCAATAGATGAGTATGGTAAAGTTTCCAACATTTGGTGAATGTGTCCAATGATTTCTGTGTTAAGAAACTCATGCAACCAAGTATGATTAGTGTTAAACCATGATTCATTTATTGGTTGAGCTGCAAGATTCTCATTCTTTTCTTCTCTCTCACTTCTTGCCCTCTTAAATATATGACTCTTCGTTAGAGATCAATGCATTTGCTTGTGGGGTTTGAGTATGGATCGAATGATTAAGTTCAGCGGATTGACTATTCTCAGTTACTGGATAGGTTATATCTTGTTGACCCACTTGCGAATAACTTTGATTTAGAAGGCTTCATGACTATTCAATTGACATGTCATTCTTATGTTTACTTGTTACCTTTGAACATATTATCAAGCATATAGCAGCAGAACAACTTCTTCCTTGATGCTTTTGAGATTTGGAGGCATTTGAAATTGATTAAGCTTTAATTTAAAGTTGAAGTTAAAAATTTCCTTTTAATGTTCATCTTATTCGAGATATTCATGTTGCAGGCTTTATCAGGCAGCCAAAGTGGGGCCACCTACGTGGTCTGCACAAGGCAATTAAGCACTGTGAAGAATATTTAATCAGCTCAGATCCAATTCATGTGCAACTTGGAGTTAATTTAGAGGTATATATATTTTATATTTTTCCAATTGATATTTGTTGCACTTATTGAAGAAAACGGCTACCCAAGATTTCTGGAAAAGCAGATCTGCAGATGATCAATTAAAATTTGATATGATATGATATGAGAACCTCTAAAAGCATCCAGGTAGAGATATATTAGACATTTGTCAATTGGCATGTGTTGCACATTTGGAAGAAAAGCAGCAATGTAGGATTTATATAAATGGTCGATGAACTTATGGCCAACTATAAACTCACAGTTGTTAAATTTTCATTTTAGGATGAGCTAAAATACTCATTCCTTATGTTGAGATAGGGAATGGTTTGCAATGAAAAATCTAGAATGAGTTTTTCAGTTATTCCTGCATGTACCAAACATAAGAAATGAGTAAAAATGCTGGAATGAACATTCCATTCCATTCCTTTCTTGCGTAGGTCTTTCTCTTCATTGAATCACATTGTTAGCTGCTCTTCTCCTTAGGCACATGTTTACTATAAAGCTTCAAATGAGTGTGCTGCCTTTCTTGCAAACTATGGCACACTTTCAGATGCAAACGTTACATTTAATGGGCATTCGTACTTTCTTCCTGCCTGGTCCGTGAGCATCCTCCCCGACTGCAGGAATGTCATTTTTAACACAGCAAAGGTACGAATCTTGTTACCATTTAGTGCATATACTATTAAGTCTGGCGTTTGTTGAGCTTGTTATAGATGTTGCATCTCGTTTCAACTAGGAGTTCGGGTTTTATTTTCATTATCTTCGTATGCAATTATTCAACTGAATATACTTTGATTTGTTGGTCACTTGAAGATCGTTTCACAAAGAAATATTGGCAATTTGTCTTCTGCCTACCCCACAAGTGTAAATGAGCTCTCACTCGCATCATCAGTTTGGAGTTGGTATAAAGAAGAAGTGGGCATTTGGAGTAATGACTCATTTTCGGAATCAGCTTTGTTGGAACAGATAAATACCACAAAAGACACAAGTGATTATCTATGGTACACAACTAGGTAATTCATGGAGCTTAATCATTAATTTTTCGTGCTTTGCGTGGAACAAGAATTTTCTTATAATAAGCTAGTCGATATCTCTTAAGTATGTTACAATACGTGAACATAAAAATAGAAGATGAAATATAAGCACTAACTAGGGTGCAGTGTGTTTAGTCCTTTCATGAAAAAAAGGGTTGGAGGCAATGTAAATGTAGGCTTGATTGTCACATATGATTTGACCCGGGAAATCTTTATCTCTTCAAGGAGTTGTTTGATACTTTGATCCATATAAGCTCGCATGTTGCTTATTTCTATTGCTTGATACCCGTCCTCTGCATTTGATCTTGCTACCACACTTTGCTCCTTACCTTTTCGAAAAACTAAATTGCCTCCAAGTAAGACACAAAATCTTGAGATTGATCTTCGATCAGGTGGACATCTAGTCCAATATGCATATGAGTAACATTGAACCTCTATATATATGTCCACTATTCTCATAATTAAAGCAATACATTTCCAAGTGCTCATTTGATATAATTTAGAATTCGCAACATGACTTCACAATATTGAGCCACAAGAAGAGTTTAAGAATTAGCTTAATATACTAACAGCAAACGAGATATAGGATCAATTTACTGTGAGATAGTTAAGCCTGTTTACCGGTCTCCGACATTATTTTTGTTATACTATAGGGGCTCCTTCTGTCCGTGTAAAGAACGAATATGTAGTCTAAATTGAGTTTTCTCAACACAATTTTTTTTGAATGATTGTAAATAGTTTCAAACATTGTTTCATTATAAAATAAAGTACATCTAAAATAATTAACATTAAAAGTTACAAAATAGTGAAAATTTAGAATAGAACTAACCTGACTAGGGCCTCACACATCAATGAGAGAAATAAAACTGTACTCTTTTATTGACTCTACAAGAAAAGACACTAGAGTGTGTTTTCTCAACTGATATGATTCACAATCAGAAAAACACGAAGATGACAAATCAAAAACTGATTTCCATAATGTAGAGAGATGGGATGACCATAAATGTGAGTGTTGAGAAAATATCTATTTTTACCACACATATGATCTGTAGCACCTGAATCAACGAGCAATGCCAACTGAGGGGCTAGCCATTTGACTAGCTGTGGTGTAGGCAGTGTGCTTGGTAGAGTGATATTTCAAAGAAAACATCATAACCAGTTGCAATCATAGGCACTAATTGAGATTGTGGTGTGGACCGAGCGAAACTTGATCTAGGCGGGAAATAGGAGGCGCTGCAGGCCGTCCATGCTTCTTCCAACACTTGTCCTCGAAGTGACCCAATTTGTTACAAAAGTTGCACAATGGGCGGTTGCTGTTGGACCCTAATGACACCGGTGCAGAATTTGTTGGAGCAGAAGTGACATGAGTTCCGGTCATATTCAACAACAATTTGAAGGTGTCTTTTATAGATGGACTATTAGAACGGGTCAAGATCTCACGTCGAACATGCTCATATTCTGGTCTAAGCCCCGAAAGAGCAACAACCATAAAGAACTTCTCCCTGTATGCAGTATGTTCCGCACGAGTGCTAACAAACGGCGTAAGAGTTTCGAATTCTTGCATAAGAGCACATACTTGCTCCAAATAAGATTTCATGTTGCTTTCCTGTTTCAAATTCTGAATATTGTTCACTACATCGTATAACCTTTGAATGTCATTGTTATAATATTCAGAGGCCTCAGTCCACACATCGTAGCAAGTCTCAAATGACCGAAACAATTGCATAAGAGAGGAGTCAATAGATTGACTCAAAATATTGCATAAATATGCATCCATTTGTTCCCATTCATCACGACTAGACTCAGATATATCCTCAGCCTTTTTGTTTAGATGATCGACTTGACCTTGCTCGTTGAACCACATTTTAACAGAGACTGCCCAGGAGTGGTAGTTGGCAGAGCCAGTTAATTTTTCAGTAGTTATAGAATTGTTGCCGGAGATAATTGAAGGCAGAGAGAAGCACGAACCAGTACTCGAGTTACTATTTTTAACTCCTGTCATTGTGATTCGTATCGGAGAGTGATTCAGAACGTACCGGAGAGTGGATCTGGATTTTCCTACGAAATTCGGCAACCAGAGAACGCCGGAAGACGGACGGCGTATGGCGGTATAAAATGGTGGCTTGGGACGGAAATGACCCGTCGGTGAGGAGAGATGCACCGGAGGCGAGCCGATCTTGTTTCCAGATCCCGGTGACCAGCGCGTGGAGGCGCGTGGCTCCCCGGACTATGGTGGTTTTTCTGCGCTTTTTCCGGCAGGTGAGAGCTGAGTCTGATGGTGTGGTCAGATCTGAGATCGGTCACGGGGAAGGTGGACAAAACTCTTGATTTCTGACCGTGGTGGCTCCCCGGAGTTGTTACACGGCAAGAACCGACGGAAAATTATTAGAGAGGTGAGAGAATATCATTAACAATAAAAATACTCAATTTATAGTACACAAGTATAAGGAGCAATTACAATTCCCTAAAACAGGAGTTTCCTATTCTACAACAAACTCTTAACAATATACCAAAATATAGGCCTTGGCTTATTAGCTGAGATTTTAAATCAAAACAGAAGTAAAATGGATCTGGGTGAATGCTTCACTAAAACGGGTATGAGTATATTGATGAGGTGTCACCAACTCATTCACGAGGTGTCACCAATTCATTGATATAAATTATTTGGCTAATAGTCTCAGCTAAATTATGGCTTCCTCTTTTATAAGTGTTCTGTTTCTCTTACATTTGTGTCATTGTCATCTATTTTGAGTAAGTCAGTTATACAATATTAGTTATTATCGATTAACACATGATCGTGAAGGATAAAAGAGTAAATATACCGGACTAACTACCTTATCCTTAATTTTTGTTAAAATGGGAACACTCATTTTGAACTGGAGGTATTATTTTTTACTCACCGGATCTTAAATGACTGTTTTATTTCTATCAGTGTATCAGCTGATGAAAACATTATGGCTGGCGAAGAGTTGTTTCTGTTCATTGAGAGTTTGGGGCATGCAGCGCTTGTTTTTATAAACAAAAGGCTTATAGGTATGTCCATATGATTGCAAGTGAATTACTCCTATTGAATCTAATTATTTACCTTCTTAAATTTCCAATCTGATTCATTATATTAGGCTGCCATAGAGATCTAAAATTTTAAGAAACTTGTAGTTTTAGTACTATACTTAACTGAGTTTGCCTGTTTTGGATAGAGTTGCTATATTTGTAATTAAAACAATCACTTCAGAAAATGTGAGCATTTCTTCCCCCAAAGTTAGAAGAAAGAAAAAGAGAAAAAAGATATGGAAAAAGAACAATTCTTAATGTTTATTTTACTTGTTAAATTGTTGGGTTAGGCTGATTAACAATCTGTGATTTGGTTTAGACTAAGTTCTTCTTCTTTGTGCTTATATGGAGGCTAATGAACATTCAATATGGAAAATCTGTCAGGATTTGGATATGGTAATCACGATGATCCAAGCTTCAGTTTCACCAAGTTAACCAGTCTTCAGCCGGGCAATAATACATTGGAAATTATGAGCATGATGATTGGTCTACAGGTATAGATATTTTTGCCTACAAGAAGTATCGTGACGAATATGGTAGTTATAAGTTCTTAAAAGATTATGAAGTTTGACATTGATTTGGGCAAATGAAGTAGAAAACAACAGTGATAATAGAAAATGAAGAAGAAAGCATGCAGGCATTCTTTTCAAACAAAGATATTTGATATGCAAAGTCTAATATTAAACTCAGTTCACCTTTATTTTATCACTCCTCTTAATGCATTAAAGGATTTGATGATTTAAGTATCTGAAATGCTTGCATCTCATGGTTCATCGTCCATCTTCCCTGAATTAATCTGAAATATAATAGTTTAATACATTGCTCATTTAGTTTGTTCAAATAACACGTTAGTACTTTGAGTTTTGAATCTGCTACTTTGATGTATATACATCCATTATGTGAAGTTGTGATTGCAGTTCCCAATATATGTAGGGAAAGAAAAAGACTAGCTTAGATAGTTAAAAATGCTTCATTTTTACATTTTATGTTTAATCAGCAAAAATCAAGGTGGCAAGTTTCTTCAAATAGAAGAGGGCTTCATTTAGTACATTATTCTTTTATCACACAGGAAGACTGGTCCAAATGTATAGCAACCTGCTGCAATTTAAAGGGCGTATGAAATTGGAAAGCTGAGTCTATATGTAAATCATGCTTATGGTTGGTTTCTCATATTTGTTGAACTCGTGACCTTTAGGTCAACAAGGCTCTGATACCACCATATAACATGACCATCACAACTAAAAGTTTAAGCTGATGGTTGAAGTCTTGAAGACCTAATATAAATTATAAACTCTAACAGCGCGTAAATAGGTGTGAATGTGTCTGTTCAAGTATACTAGTATGAATCAGAATAGTCTGATCATAACTTGATAACCATTCTTTCTTTGGTTCCCATATGATCAATGCTTTTGTATTGCAGTGCGCTAATGCCATATATATCAGAGCAATAATGTGGATAAATAAATAGTTTAAAAACTGTGAAAGGTTCTGAGCATTCTGAATTGTCTGATCTCTGAATAACACATATCAAATTAACTCCATCAATGTGATTTTTTTTTCCTTTGTTGCCAGGGTTACTAATTTGGTTCTAACATGTGTTTTTCCAGAACTTTGGGCCTTGGTTTGATGTTGCTGGTGCAGGATTATTTTCTGTCATCCTTTCCAACTTAAGGAAGGAGAAAATTGATATTTCATCTAGGGAATGGACCTATCAGGTTAGAGTCAATAGCTGATCAAATAGTTCCTTGAAAACAATTATAAATGTGCGAGAAAACTGAGTACAACTTTGTTGATGATATAAAATAAACAATGATCTTTACATGATGTTACCTACTTTGTTTGCAGGTTGGACTTAAGGGGGAGACCATTGGCCTGGAAACAGTTAGTCTTTCAAATAGCTCATTGTGGACTCAGGGAACTGTTTTACCAGTTAACCAGAGTTTAATATGGTACAAGGTAAGCAGTGCTGGTAATGTTCAGAGCCATATAACAAACTTTTAGGGTTCAAATCTGGTTTTAGCATAACTAAGAATAAGCAAAGAAAGTAAAGAAATAACAAATGCCTCACTACTGTTGGTTCCTGGGAATCACTTGTAAAACAATCAAGAAAGGGACTTGAAAATATGTTGCAACAAAAAATCAAGACTTCATAATTTCTATTGGATGTCTAGTCAAACACAAAGATACTCTGTAATGAACCTTAGGTGCCTGGGCAGGACATTGAACAAAACAATTACTATGTAGACTAAGAATAAAAAGGGACTTGTATTCTAAAATTTTGCAGTTCATGATGCTTGGCCTTACTGACAATGATAATTGATAACTCTTCACATATAATCATCTTGCAATATTATTACCTTTTGTTTAGAGCATTCTGGTTCAGTTATTTTCACTATTATTTCTTTTTTCTTTATCATCTCTAGGCTACCTTCCGTGCTCCTGAAGGCCAGAGCCCCATAGCCCTAAATCTTGCTAGCATGGGAAAGGGTCAAGCATGGGTTAACGGGCAGGGCATAGGCCGATATTGGCCTGCCTATCACTCACCACCAACAGGATGCAACGCTACCTGTGACTACAGAGGAGTGCATGATCCATCTACATGTCAAAAGAATTGTGGTCAGCCTACTCAAACATTGTAAGAGTAAATATATGTATGGTTTATATGTTTCCTTTGTGGTTTGGATGGTGATAGTACACTTTTTTGTTATTATACTTATTTTCAGGATGTTTTTCTTTACTCTTGATAATCACCAATTCTAATCATTTATACATTTGTTGATTATGCATCAACTATATTTGTATCTAGAACCATTTGAGGGTACAAATAACAGAAGTGTTTTTGAATTCCTAAGCTTAGTTTCAGTCTATGCAATTTATGGAGCAAGCAAAGTAAATTTATGCTCCAGATAGAATGCATTATCCACTTATATTTCCTAAAGCTTATTTTTAGTGTAGCTTTTATTGTTTTTCTTATATCATTGACCTGCAAGATTTGTAAATACAAAGTCCACCAGAATAATATCAAGAATTCGACTATTCGCGTACTTTAGTATTATGCAAAACTAACAAAGCTGATGTATAGGTATCATATCCCGCGAAGCTGGTTACATCCTGATGAGAATCTTCTGGTTCTACTAGAAGAGCTGGGAGGAGATCCATCAAAGATTTCTTTGCTGATGCGAACTGGCCAAGAAATATGTGCGCATGTGTCAGAGGCTGATCCTCCTCCAGCTGATTCCTGGAAACCAAAAGTGGAGTACACGTCCCAAAGCCCCGAAGTTCAGTTGAGCTGTGAACAAGGGTGGCACATCACTACGATTAACTTCGCGAGTTTTGGGACTCCTGAAGGAAATTGTGGCACATTCAGACCAGGGATTTGTCATGCCGATATGCTATCAATTGCTCAACAGGTAACAAAAATAAAATTTCCCTTATCTGCAGACTGCAATACAAATCTAGCCACCAGAGCTTTCATATTAGAGAAAAGGCATGATAAGTCTTAACTAAGCTTAAGTATTTCATATTAGAGCTTTCATATTGGTATTGCTTAGCACAAAAGGTGTAATTTAGGTTATTCACTCCTTTCCCATACACAACTGTATGATCTTTTAATTATTCTTACTCATTGGACATGCAAGCCTAGCTTATAATGTGCACTCTCTGATCTCTCCTTCATGGTAAGGAAAAGAAATGGAAGTAAGTGTGTTATAAATGTCAGTTATTCTTGCCTATTGAATCCCTTGGGTAGATATTTTGAAGTAGCCAAATTAGAACTTTAGGTATGGTGTGAAAGCGACTCTCCTAGTTTCCTTCACTCCAACGTCATCTGTGAAGTTACATGGATCACAGAACGCTATCAGTTCGCGGAATGTTAAGATTTTAGAGTTTAGAACTTTAGGGTAGACTTCTTTTGAACGAGAACGGACATTTCCCGTTCCAAAACATTTAGTTATAACATAATTGATTGAATAATTCTCAATCTTACAATGAGAATAGAATTTCCAACGTTTGGTTCGTTGGCGTTCCACGTTCTGGAACGAAACTTATCTTATTATGCGCTGCTTTTCTATAGGTTGACTATTGTTGTAGGCATTTCTAACATATTTGAATGGCATTGCAGGCATGCATTGGGCAGGTGAACTGTTCAATCCCCATCTCCACAGCTAATTTTGGCGATCCTTGCCCTGGGATGGTTAAAAGTCTTGCAATCGAAGCTCTTTGCAGTGACTGAAAATTCTTAATTATAGCCGCGTAGACACAAGTTAGAATACTATGTCGAGCCTCTGAATACTACTGAATCCTTAATGGAATGACTACTTTCGTTTCACATCGCAAGTCTAGCACTTTGAAAATGGTAGAAAGGGATGCTAACCAAATGAACTAAATGAGATATAGATATTATAGTTTGACAAATTATTTTTGGGAGCCAAAAAAATAACCCTCACTTATAACTATTAAGAATATATGGGAACATTGGGAAACCAAAGATAGCCATGAACTTGCACAATATAACTAGTACTAAATTTGAATTGCTTGCATTAAAAGTTGGCATTGGTAAATCTGTTCTCTTACCAACCCAAGTACCATTCTAGGAGAGGTTCCAATTTCACAGGATTTTCAGTAGTAAATTGTAAGATACAGTAGCTTCTTAATCCCATATTACATAACATAATAACCACATTTGATAGATAGTATCATGGAATAAGCAATATCTTTCCAATGTGCTTGCTACTTTCAATAAGTCGATGGGCCTCGGCTGCTTCAGATAATGGGAAAGACTTGTACACCACTGGTTTCACCTTGCCTTCCATGATACCGGGCCAAACGTTTTTCTCTACCTCGCTGACAATCGCTGCTTTGTTTTCGATGCTTCTGTATCGCAAGCCAGCAGCTGCATACCCAAACATCATTATATGAAACAAGAAAAAGAAAATGGCATTGATAGTGTTACTAGAACTAAAGGTTACATGCAACCACTCCTATCATTAAGCTACAAGATTAGTTGGGTATATGAAACAAGTGATTTTGATGAGAATATCATGAATTCATCCCCTATTACCATTATGACGCAAGTGATTCCCATTCAAATGTATTTGCAACATTATGCTAATCTGTTCTGTTCTAGGCTTAAGATCATCTTTTAAGGAGCCAATTTATTCTGAAGTTCACATTTCTTTCTCAACTGCACTTACTAAGCAACATATAACTTTTCAACAATAATTATTGCTAAATGAACACTTTATAATTTTTTGTTAAATTCAATAGAGTTTAGCAAGATATACAGTTTCTTTGTAACAATCATGGATTATTAAAGGTTTTCACTCCAAGAGAAAACCTATGTGTCAAATTGCAAGACTGACAAAGCCTCAAAGAAATGGACATCAAAATAAGGGCTTATGTAATACCTTGCACTGTGAGGCGCTTCTTAAGCAGAGTTGCAAGGTTTATTTCAGTTAAATTTCCACCCTGAAGCCCAATGATAAAAAGCCTCCCATCAAAAGCTAAGCTGTCAAGATTTCGCTCGAAGTAGGAAGCCCCAACGCAATCCAGAATTACATTAACACCTGCCAGTATAACATATTAGTTTCATTTTTTTTTTGTCTATAAACAGAAAGCTACAATTTGGTATCATCAAAGAATTTTGATGTTGACACAATCCATAATAAACATAAAGATACATAAATACATACCTTTCCCTTCTGTTTCTTCCTTCACCCGAGCAACAAAGTCTTCTGTCTTGTAATTGATACATAAGTCAGCTCCAAGATCCTTGCAAACAGCTAACTTTTCCTCACTTCCTGGTGATCAATTTCTAAGATAAATAAATATTTGAGGATATAAAATATACTACTGTCCCAAAATCAAAATGAGTGACCACTTTTTGTTTAGGTAAGTTACTTATACATGAATTACCAATAGTATCCTATGATAAATTAGTTAGAATCACTTGAGCGGGTTACAACAAAGCCATATAGGGGAACATGAAAGAAAGTTAAGTATCAATCAATCTATACATAATGCTTGCAAAAAAGGAAAATTGTACTCTGATTTTGGTATGAATGGAGTAGCATAATATGAAAAGTATTGCTGGACCTGCTGTGACGAATACCCTCACTCCTTTGTATTTAGCTATCTGAATTGCAAATGTACCAATTCCACTGGAACCACCATGAATCTAACAAAAAACCAATAACTTTCAGTTTACATATTCAGACGTGTATCACAGGGTAACGAAAATACCAATAACTTTCACTTTATTTTCATGAATGCCTTACATTCATCCAGAAAGCCACTTCCTGGTTAATACCCTAAAAGGATTAATTCTTCATATAGATAATAAACTATATTCCCAAGTGTTTCTATTTTATCCGCATCTCATCTTTGTAAGGTAACTGAACCAAGATACATGGGCTCAAGTTTGTTGACAAACTAACCTTTGACTTCATTTCATTCAAGTTTTGGAGAACAGGAGTAATTCATATCATCATGAATGATACATGCAACAGGTTCAATAACTAACGCAGCACCCTAGCAACAAATTTGAGCAGAATATGTACATAGATAACAAGCATGCACAAGAAAGAAATAAAGCAAAAATCAGTTACCAGTAATGTTTCTCCGGCAGATAGCCGACTAGTAATAAAGATGGTTGACCAGACAGTGCATGCCACCTCAGGAAAACTAGCAGCATCCTTGAGAGAAATCCCAGGTGGAACTGGGAGAACATGTATGGCTGGCACGGTAACTTTCTCGGCATATCCTCCTCCGCTGAGAAGAGCACACACCTGTTCAAGATAGCTTTTAATTGAGTACAAATATGCAGAAGGACCTTATTTATGTATTATCACCCTAAAGTCACAGAAATGAGAGGCTAGTGAAAATCTAGGGTTCGTAGGTATAACAGTGAAAATGAATGATCTCCGAAAAAATGCATAATGGAGCAAACTGTGAATGGATTGCAACCTCAAAACTGACAACTTGAATCCAGGCACTAAACAAACACAGTTCTTTGTTTGATCACTTGTTAGACATAGAAACCCCTTCAGACCAAGAACAACATATAGAAATCAGATAGCAATGCTTGAAAGCACAAGCTTCAAATTGAAACTGTCATTCTCATTCAAGCTTCCATCATCCATAATGATCCATTTCATAACAGTGCAATCCAATTGCACACTTCAAAAACTTCCACAAGGCCACAACAAGCATCAATTTCCACAACATGCAGTCAACCGACACTACCAAATTAAGCTTTAGAAAATCAAAATAAAAAAATACCCAAAATTCGACATATTTTCCCCTTGTAGCTCCTCCCATTTGCTCAGAAAGCAAACACCCCCAAACACAAAAATCCAAGAGGATCGACTCGGAAATTGTTTAAATAGAAGTGATCGAGTAGAACCTGATCACCAACTTTCCAGCGGGAGACGTTGGAGCCGACGGCTTGGATGGTTCCAGAACACTCGAGACCGAGGTAGGAGCTAGCGCCTTTGGGAGGTGGGTAGGTGCCTTTGCGCTGACTGGTATCAGCTCGATTGAGAGCGGTGGCGGCCACCTTGATCAACACTTGACCGTCTTCGATTTGGGGATCATCAACCTCCTGCAATTGGAGAACCTCTGGATCGCCTGGTTTCGTTATCACTATGGCTTTCATTTTTCTCTTCTCTTCTCTGCAACAATCGGCTTCACTTCAGCTCAGTGGCGGAGCCAGCACGAAGATGTAGGGTAGGCCAAATTTTTTTATTCAACGGTCGTAAATTTAATTAGTGTTTTTTATATTATAGTAATATCGTCTTTCGACTATTTTTTTGTCCACACTTCAATCATATTT
>JAYMSZ010000663.1:0-18102 GCA_036897665.1 Pelargonium citronellum
TAGGTGGAAAAGTGAGGGTAATATTGAAAACACACTCAATTTTCTTGTAATCCTTAATTTTTGCAAAAAATAGAAATGAGACACTCATTTTGAGACGGAAGAAGTATGTTATTATATACTATGATTCTGTAGAGCTAGACTTGTCATAAAAAAGAACATTATTTTTTGCTAATATTCTTATTCTACATATTATTATACAGTATAACTTTTTTTTTTTATTGTTCTCTTTGTCTTCCAATGAAGTGATCGTTCGAAGGGTTTTATTAGTTTATTGTTTTGCTGATCTTGTTGGTACATTTACAATCACTTAGGACCCACTAATTTTCCCATTCTTTTTTTGTTTTCTCAAGTGTTAAGGGTTTGTTTGGTTAGTCTATTGGAGATGTCAAAAACAAGAAAAATGATTATTAGACAGTTTCATTCAGACTCTATTGTATTTGAAAGCTGTGTGGGTTAAAAACCCACACGGAAGATAGTTTGGTTTGGCTCTTGTATGATGATAGATCATAGTCTACAAACGAAAAATGCTAAATGTACAAAAAAATTTGTACAAAATGATGTAGCGATCTACGTGGTGGATGTTTTTTTTTCGTATTATCGTAATTTAAAATTAATTATAACGAATAACAACCCGACATATATGATACCACCGCTCTCCCATGAATTTCTGGCGCGGAGCGCCCGGTTTATTAAACAAACTGCACACATGACACGTTGTCATTCCGCCAAGTCACCAATCTAATTTTTGATGTGTCATATCTCATTTATTGACGCATCATTTTGTACAATTATTTTTATACCAAATTTTGTACATATAGCATTACTCGTCTCCAAACTTCGAGAAGACAGTTTCATCAACTTGTGGGTGATAGATTTTGTCACGAGAAAATAGCTTTAACCGTCACGTAAGCAGTAATTTTTTGGCAAAAAAGTGAATGCTTGCTCTCCCTTTCAGTGTCTTTTGTGCACTTTTGAAGTAATTATTATTGTTATTATTATTAATTTTTTTGAAAAATTGGAATAATTTTTTTTTACAGTAAATAACTGAAGGGACCCATGAAGCATTTGCATGCACATGAAACTGTTTTTCTTCTCCATTTATTCAATCAATCCATAAAATTACAATCAAATAGATAGAAATCCATGTGATTCAATACTCCAAATATAGCTATAATTTGAGTTGGGGATGATGATAATGATGAACAAGAAAAGAAAAAAAAAGGCTCAAAAAGCTTGAATTGACCATTCATTTTGACCATTTAAGGATTGTGTTATGTAGGTATCATATAACCTATTAGTTATTATACATATAGGGAGAGATAGCTAATGATCATTAGATCTTTTATTTATATGTTTATTAATTAATATGTCTAGTGAGATTTAGGCGGATTGATACATAAAAAATAGTGTACGTGTTCTTTTATAATGTGACGTTCGAATTAAGCGTTTTTTTATTTATCTATTTGTTAGCAAAAGAAATTATTTTATTACTATTATTTTAATCTCTAAAAACACACGATTCTTTATCAAAAATAACACACTCGATTTTATATGAAAAACATATTTTCGCGTTTAACTGTCATTTGAAATGACATCTTTTTCAGGGCCATTTAAATTCAAAGTTCCAAAGAGGAATCAAATAGTAACATTTAGTATAAACCTAATTTGGAGCCAGCCTTTAGGTGGGTCACATATCAATTAACAGTAATAGAAACAACAATACCAAAATTTGGACCACAAAGGTTGCTTTAATGTGTTTATGTTCACTAGGGAGCAAGCAAACATGGCTTCCACAACTTCACAAGCTCATCAATATTAGGTATTTAGTTAAGTGTTAAGCTCTCTTTTAGCTCATTTCTACTTCCATTATTGAAAATGGCCCTCCTCATAACCCTAGATGTGTGTCTATATATGTATTATCATACTTGTTAATTTGAGGAACGGGTCTATCGCAGACCGAGCGTTAGAAAATAAATAATAAAAAAAAAACTCATGCGTTAGTGACAATGCACATTAGAACTATATATGGCAATATGGACCATGGACTCAAAATAGAAACAAATACACTCATTTCGGGACATAGTGAATATTTAAAGTATTTTGCTGTCAGACAACGCGTACGTTTTTATCAGATTATTTCTCGTCAATTTTTATATGTCTCAACACTTAATAAAAAGGCTAAACTGGATAAAAAAAAATACCAAAATACGAATACGTGAACTTTTTAGCCCAACTTGTGTAGACCCGACATCGACATGTACATGTATTATTATTGATAATATTTCCTTATTAAATGAGTTTGACGTGTGTAGACCCTGAATTAGTTTACTCAGCTCACGTGGAAAAGAAGACATCACTAGTGTGTTTGGATTGACCCCCAGGTCAAGACAGGCGCATCAGTTACATTTCACATAAAATCATCATGTAATAGATACATGATATGTTATATATTCTTAATCCTAAAATTACTTTCCCATCTAGCTAAAACTTAAAAATCCTACAACATCAACAATTGTGCGTAGAAGCCAAAAATATCTCTATATTTACAAGGGTTAAATGTTTCTAGACCCCTAGGACATGTTATTTTAGAGTTGTCCTCTATTTAGTCTTGATGACCTGCAGTTACAGGTTGCAACCAGACACGCCACCTCTCCCTGCCACCTCACTCTGCCATGTCATATCTGCGTGCCACGTCAGTCGTCCTCATAATAAATGTCGCTTAGGTTCCAAACGAAATGTCGCATATCAACCACTTCAAGTGAAGGTGGTTCTTCTCCTTCCTTAACAGCCATCAGATCCAATAGGCCATCAACGGTGGCCCTTCTGCCGCCCGACATCGACGTTAGACTACAGGATTACTAGTGTCTCCTTCATTGGTGTAGTGAACGAATTTTAAATACGGGAGAGGCAGAGAAGAAAAACCCATATCAAGTTTTAGTGCATTGACCATCGCTGGTTGTCAGAGCAATATATTTTTGTGCCTCTGCGCATGACAATTTTTGTAATGACGAAAGGGAAGTAATAAATAATGTGAAAACCAGAGGGTAATAATTTAACTTTATTTTACGATCTCATATGTTATTTTATTATACTTCAAATTTGGTATTTTCTTGTAAGAGAAATTTAGAATAATAAGAACGCGGTTTGTATTGCTCTGTCAGTGCATTGACCACTTAGAATTTCACCTTCTCTGCACGGAAACTTGATCTGGGTTTTGGTTCCCTTCATTTACTTATTGTGATTTCTTTGTTCTTTTGATGTGGCTTAGCTTAATTTTTTGCCCTTTCTTTTCTCTCCCATCTTCCTTAATTCTTGAAAAGTTGGGTCTTTTTTATATAAAATTTCTGAAAATCCTTTCAAATGCTCTTTGATATGGTTCTTCATTGGTCATAAACAAACCAACCTCTCTACATTTCTTATATGGGTTTCTCTCTCCGAGTATCTACCTATTCCTAGTTCGCTACACATCTTCTTCAGTTGTTGACATGTCGTGCTTAACCACTTTTTTTGGCGGCAGAAGGGCCGCCGGTGATGGTTGATCGGATCTGACGGAGAAGTGTCAGACTTTACTGAAAGTGGATGATATGCTACCGGTCGTTTGAAATCTTTGGAACCTAAGCGACAAGGTGCTTCATACGAGGATGGTTGTCGTGGCATGCAGATATAACATGACCGAGTGAGGTGGCAGGGAGAGTTGTCGTGTCTGGTTGCAAACTATGACTGCAGATCAGGGCTAAAATTTAAAAAATGAAAAGTTTAAGAGTGAAAACAAGTGAAAACGCTAAATAGGGGCCAACTATAAAATAGAAACAAGTCCAAAGATGTAAAAACATTTAATTCAAATCTAAATTATCACCTCTACCAGCCCCAATTAAATATTATTGAGTCGGGTCAATGATGATTATGGGCCGAAGCCCATTAGTTTATATTTAGACTTTATACACATTTGCAATCTTCTTGGACACGACACCAAAAGTTCCGCATTTCGTAGCATATTCGCACTTGATGCCCAAGAAACCATCACGACCGTCCTTATGATCTTCACATCATTCAACGGCTGTGATTAAAACATGAAACGCTCGCCGTAGGCCCCTCCACTGTCAGTATAAATAGGAGCCTCTCCGGTATCAACTTTCTCCATCATTTTCCCGAGAAACAAACACTCTCGAGTAAGAACTGAGAATCGAACTTAACTACAATGGCAACGATCAAGTCCGTGAAGGCTCGCCAGATCTTCGACAGCCGTGGGAATCCTACCGTTGAAGTGAGTTCGGTTTTCGATTTTGATCGTTTTTGTGATTTAGCTTTCAGGTTTCTGATTCATTTGCTTGTTTTGCTTCGGATTTTCATGATCAATGTGAACATTAACTTTTGTGTGCTCTGTTTGGTATCTTAGAAAAATCACAGGAGTTCGTTGCTAATTTTATTCGTTTTTATGCATTTTTCGTTCAGATTTTTGGTTCAGTCGCTAGTTTTGCTTAGCATTTGCTTAAACTATGTGTTTGCAAATTTTTGTTTGATCTGTTTGGTTGATTAGAATATGTAAGGAAGTTCGGTTTGCGATTTTGTTATTTTTTATGTGTTTTCTCTCAGATATCTGATTCAGTTCCTAGTTGTGCTTCGGATTTTCACAAATGATTAGTATTTAAATCATCGTGTGATCTTTTTAGTAGCTAAAAAGAAATTACAGGAGTTCGTTTCCGGTATACTTCGTTTTTATGCCTTTTCCTTGAGATTTTTTATTCAGTTACTAGTAGTGCTTCAGATTTTCATGAGCATTCTACTATTGAATTCGTACGTGCTCAGTCTGCTTGCTTTACTGGAGTTCTTTTTTATTGTTATTAGTTTATATGCTGTTTCTCTCAGATTTCTGATTCAGTAGTTAGTGTTGCTTTGGATTTCATGAATAATGTGTGCGTTTTATTTTGACTTAATCTGTTCGGATGCTGAGAAAATTTACTTAATGAATTAAGAGAATATAGTTTTTATTTTTTCTTTGATTTTGAAGACATTTTTTAAATTTATTTTTCACGAATTCTGTAGTTTATAGTTGAGTTTGGAACTGGCCTAGAGTGATCATGGTGCGAGAAATGTTGTTAGTTGAAATTGTGTCTGTATGCATATTTGGATTGGATTGCGTTTCAAGTTGATGTGGTAGTTTATTTGGAACTGATTTAGAGTGTTCTTGATGCTATAAATTCTGTCATATTGTGTTTCCTTGTTGTTTTAGCTGGAAATGAATGGTGCATTTTATTTTGTTTAATAATTTGGAACTGGTTTGCTGTTAATGGTATGAGAAATAACTGCAACGTTGTTTTCTAGGGTCATTTTCCCAGGAAACTAACGACACATTTGGTTGTGAGTTGAAACTCTCTAAATTCATATTTATATATTATTCGGTTTCAGGTTGATGTGATACTTTCTGATGGAACTTTGGCCAGGGCTGCTGTTCCCAGCGGTGCTTCTACAGGTTAAACATCTTGTCGTTTTGGATGATTTTTATTTTGTATTTAGCTTAGACTATGTGTGCTGTATGTGTATGAGCATGAAAACTTGATTCAGAGCTTAATTTTGTTTGGTTTGTGTATAGGTGTTTACGAAGCTCTTGAATTGAGAGATGGAGGATCAGATTACTTAGGGAAAGGTGTTCTCAAGGTATGTAATCAGTGCATTTCATTGTCTGAAATGATAGTTTTTGAGTTAGTCAATATTGTGTAAGAATTGTATGTTATTGTCAGTTCCTTAGGACAGACTACTGAATAGCGTTTGGATTAAAAAATTTATTCATGTTTGGATTATGACTATTTGGTCATGAAAATGTATTTGGAATGAGAATCTGTGTCCCATTCCGATCGTATAAGTTTTCATCCAAATGCCACCTTAATGTGTATTGCCATATGAATCACAATTATTATTTTATTCTGATGATCCAGGCTGTTGACAATGTAAATGCGATAATTGGACCTGCTTTGATTGGCAAGGTATTACCATGCTGTCAATGGTTTATGTTCTATATTTTCCAATGATTGTGAAATGAGTAATTGCTAATGCGTTTGTATATGTCGTACACATGCAGGATCCAACAGAGCAAACCAAACTCGACAATTTCATGGTGCAGCAACTAGATGGAACAGTTAATGAATGGGGATGGTGTAAACAAAAGGTATTCTAATTTTCCGGTCTCCTTAATAATAGGCCTTGTGGAATTTGGCCTACTGATGGTTTTGCCCTTCATTTATATTTTTCCAGCTCGGAGCCAATGCTATACTGGCAGTGTCACTTGCTGTTTGCAAAGCAGGAGCTACTGTGAAGAAGATCCCTCTTTACAAGGTACATCCGTATATATGCTCTGCAAGTTTTGCGTTATTTAGCTTGATCTTATTACGTGATTAACTATAGTCATGTCTTAATATTTGCAGCACATTGCCAATCTTGCTGGCAACAAAACCTTGGTCTTGCCTGTGCCTGCATTCAATGTCATCAATGGAGGTTCCCATGCCGGCAATAAACTGGCCATGCAGGTAATATATTCATTAGAACTCTTATGAGCGGTGAATTTATTTTTCAAATTTCACAATAGAAGCTCTTACCTTACTATGAACTTATGTATAGGAATTTATGATTCTCCCTGTTGGCGCATCTTCTTTTAAGGAAGCCATGAAAATGGGTGTGGAAGTGTATCATCACTTAAAGGTTAAATTGTCACTCCTTTTTATTCATCTATTTCTATAAATTTCATTCATTTATCTATGTGTGTGTGTAGCGAGAGTATTAGAGTTGACATTTCGGTTTTGGGTTTTACATAAAAAAAAAGTGTGTGAGTGTGGGTATACCCTACCCGATATGCAATTTATCAATGACAAACCCAACTCGAAAATCAATGGGGTCTATTTTGTGCAACTCGATTCTGCAAAATTGCAGGTCAGAATTGTCCAAACTGCCAGCTCCACAGTGAATCTCACATTTCCTTATGGCTGTTGACTTGATTATTGCAGGCTGTGATTAAAAAGAAGTACGGTCAAGATGCCACCAATGTTGGTGATGAAGGTGGATTTGCTCCTAACATCCAGGTATATAACTGCTCTGCAATTTATTTTCAACTCATTATTATTAAAATCTATCACTTTTTTTTCACCATATACGCCACGTAACTTCCTTGTTATATGTAAATTATGCTAAATTTGCAGGAAAACAAAGAGGGTCTGGAACTGCTCAAGACAGCTATAGCAAAAGCTGGATATACCGGAAAGGTGACTTGTTTTGTCTATGGATTCTATATAAACAAAGAGTGCTTTTGATTCATCCATTCAATTACATGTTGAATTGTTGATATTGATGTGTTAAACTTTGCTTGCATCTTGACATATTAACAGGTTGTGATTGGAATGGATGTTGCTGCTTCTGAGTTCTATGACAATGAGGACAAGACTTATGACTTGAATTTTAAGGAAGAGGTACTTCGAATTTCTCTACCTCTATCTTTTCCTTTCGAGTGTTAAATCATTAACCTGATCTCGGCACGTTTAACTAAATGGGTTGGGTTGACATACCATGTTTATGAACACAACACATTTAACTAAATCGGCCGAGATACTGGGTTCACACAACATGCTCTGCAGTCTGCACGACAAAATGCACATGTTTCGCACGACGCTCCCAAACATGCTTGACACGACATTCCCTAACACAGCTAACTATCTAGCAAGGTTTTCTAGATTAATTTATAATTATAACCTCTAAGTGTGCTTGTTGGGCGTGCCACAATAATTAATTATCACAAACACGACTGATCACAAAATTAGTTAGCCCAAACACGCTTATTTCTTCTCATGTCAGTGTTGAGATCCGATTTGCCAAATTAGTTTTTTTCTTTCTTTCTTTGTCATAATATCAAATTATGAAGCTCGTCAAATTTATCTCCGTTGCAGAACAACGATGGATCAGAGAGAATATCTGGAGACAGTTTGAAGAATGTCTACAAGTCATTTGTGGCCGATTACCCGATTGTTTCCATTGAGGACCCATTTGATCAGGATGACTGGGAGCATTACGCAAAGCTAACAGAAGAAATTGGAGAGCCAGTACAGATAGTAGGTGATGATCTCCTTGTCACAAACCCTAAGGTAAACCTTTTAGTCGTAATTGTAAAAATCTTGAACAGCCCTCCTTGTGAGTTGTGATGTTGAAACTCATGTTTTCTCTTTTTGACTGCTACAGCGAGTCGAGAAAGCAATTAAGGAAAAGAGTTGCAATGCCCTATTGTTGAAGGTAAATGATCATTCAATTTTAATATATATATTTTTTTTTGCACAATTTGTAAAATTCTCAGTCCCATTATTTGGTTGTTGGTTAGGTTAATCAAATTGGTTCGGTAACTGAAAGTATTGAAGCTGTGAAAATGTCCAAACAAGCTGGCTGGGGTGTCATGGCAAGTCATCGGAGGTATGTTTCAACAAATGAATCCATTGAAAAACGAGTCGAGCCTTGATGCAACAATAAGGTTGTTGGGAAAGCTGTTAATTTGGACCTGAAATCCGACCTGGATTTTTGTGGGTTTGGTGATTATTTATTTTCTGGTGGGGTTTGTCACGGAGAATCTAATCCGCGGATTCTCCCTGTAAAACCCGCAATCCGCACCTCATGCGGAGTCGGGTTAGGTAATTTCAACCTGAAACTCGAATTGCCAACTCTAGTTGCTGGCTTTTGACCTCGAGATCACTAACTTGAGTCGTAGAAACCGTCTATCTTTTAAAAACTGTGTACATAGATGGGTTCTCCACATACCCTGGCTATGTTGTGAATCTCGTGCACTCGGGTGTCATTTTTATGCATAATGGAAATCATAATTGGCAACAAACTTTTTCCATGATTCCGAATGACACTTTTCTCTTCAAACAATGCAGCGGTGAAACCGAGGACACTTTCATTGCAGACCTTTCGGTTGGATTGGCAACAGTAAGTTATCACAATTTTTTTTGTTTTTGATCATGGAAAAAGTTGATTATTTACCTGTTCTTGTGGACTTTTTTATCTAAATTCCACCACTAACATTATTTCATTTTATCCTTTCTCGTAAAACAGGGCCAGATCAAGACAGGTGCGCCATGCCGATCAGAACGCCTTGCCAAATACAACCAGGTAAACCAAGATTTGATTCGTTTTGACCAGGACTAGCCCTTTGGACCCGAACCCTCGAGCACCAGGAATCCGACCCAAACTTATCCAGGATTGGGTTGCATAAGATTGACCCAATTGTATTTTGGGTCCAGTGACCCTCATTTTCTGTGTAAAATCAGTTTGTTGCAACTAGAACTAGCAATTTGGACCTAAACTCGTGAGCACTAGAATCCTGACCCAAACTTATCCAGGTTTGGGTCACAATATAGACCCAACTATTTTTGAATCAAGTCAACCCTCATTCCTCTGTAAAACTCGTAAACCGACTGGCACCTTGGTTTGGTTTGGGTCAGCCCTTTTAAACTTGAAATCCAACCCAAACCTACCCAGTTTTGAGTACCAGAAGATAAGACCCAATTGATTTTTGAGTCAAGTAAACTCACATTGTCTCTTACGGGTTTGGTTTGGGAATTTCCCGCCCTAGTTGTGTCTCATATGCGAATAGGATAGTTATGAAATCTACATTTTGACGGAATATTTGGCTTTAATGGTATGCACAGCTTTTGAGGATTGAAGAAGAGCTGGGAGCTGCAGCAATCTATGCTGGAGCCAAGTTCAGAGCACCAGTTGAGCCTTACTAAAGTCAAAAAGATCATCCAGTGGCATTTCACGGTAATTTTGTGAAACTACTGCATCCTGTGACCAATCTATCTTACTATAGTAAAAGTTTAAGTTTTGTTAAACTTTTCTGTGTTCTAAACTAGCATTGCAGCATTTAAGATTTAGAGACGAAATGTGTGTTAATTACATATTAATGTAGTATGTTAGTTTTTTATGGGATTCCTATATTGCATGTTAATGAAGCTGTTTCCTTCGCATATTTATATTGTGTGTTTAGGTCTTCAGATTACGGGTATGCCCAATAAAAGTATTGGTCAATGATTTTATAATAAGAACTTCATTATCCTTTATAAACATAATGAACTTTATCACTTTAGCAATTACAATCCGAACTTCATGAGCACATGACCAAGACAAATTAATTTTATAATATGTTCTGTCCGTTTAATTTATTTGGTTAAATAAATTTGACCAAACACAATTCGATTATTGAACTACCCTAACCCAAATTGAACCTGAGTATGTTAAACTATTTAAATTCATTTCTTAAATAGATTTTTTTTAAATTCATGTCTAAGACACAAGTAAAACTAGTCAAGAGAGGTCTAAAATGGTTCATGAATTATTCAGTTTGTGCTATTTTGTTCGTTGAACTATCAAACATGCAATTTCAGTCTAAAAGATAAGCGAAAAAGTTATATTCCAAATGTTTTCAAAAACAAGACCCGTCAGGACATTCCACCAAAATACTGACAGAATCCGTTAAGTCTTGATGATGTGAAATTTTGTAAAAAATATTTTTTTAATGAAAATTTAATAATTCTGTGATTTTGACCGAATGTTCTGACGGGGCTCGATTTTTGAAAACGTTAGGCCTATAACAACTCTTTCACCTATCTTTTGAACTGACTGAAATGACACATTTGATAGTTCATAGCCAAAATGGTACGAAGAGGATAGTTGAGAGACCATTTTGAACCTTTTTCCTAACATTAACAAAATCAACAAAAGCCAAAACAAGCTTATTTTGTGATATTAGTGTCGCAAGTTGAAAAGGCGGACCCAGAAAATGAAACCAAGGTAAAGTTCAAAACTCAATTAAGCTATAACAATATTGGTGGTCAAAAGGTCTATGTATTGACAAATTCAATACAAATTAAAAACGGAACTGTCTTTTGTCTTGTAATTAAAGAATCAAAATTTCAAGAACCTCTTTTCGCGGCAGCTCAAGCAATCAACAAACTCAACGTACATCGATCAACTCGACATCAAAAACGAGCCACGCATTTGGAGGAATCTTCCCACCTGCACCTTTGATCCCATAACTGCAACAAAAATAAAAGTAGAAACATTTCAGTATAAAATAAATTTGTCAGTGATGTTTCCATCCTATACATTCATTTGGACCCAAACGGAGGACACACTAAATTTTATTTGTATTTGAGTGAGTTCCGATCACATGAAATAGACTAGACCGAGCAATTTGGATCCAAATCCACGGGCATCCGATCCAAATAGGGTCAACTCCGCTATTTTAAGTAAAATGCGGGACCTCAAACCCACATGGACTCGAACCTCTTCGTGTTAGGGTCGAGGCGGGTTAAGTGTTTCTAGCCCAAAACCCGAACTGTAAGCTCTAGCTGACAAATTTAGACAACGACCTTGAAAATTTTCAAATTACATACCCCATTGCCGGAGGAATTGTGAGTCTTCTTTTGTCCCCAACACGCATGCCTGCGGATTTGAGCACGTAAATTTATGTTACAACTTATACACGTAATATTTCCAATGATAAACAGCATAACAATTTCTATGTAAAGAAATATGAATATAAGAGAAGTCGTATTGGAATTTTACCTTGAATTCCAACGTCCCATCCCGCTATAACTTCTCCAACACCTACAACACCACGGAGATGATAATTATTAGGCCATGTAACAATTCATATTTCGAGTTGTTGAAAGTGCCAAATCTTATAATACCTAGTCGGAATTTTAAGGGTGGTCCTCTCACGTTTGAGTCAAATATTTTCCCGTTCTTTTGTAGCTTGCCAATGTAACGGACACTAACCTGAGAAGAAACAGCAATATCCTATTAGATATTAAAAAAAACAGAGTGATGCTATTCACACCAAAAATTATACAACAATATCCCAAGTGTACAATAAAAAACGTGTGCTTCACGCCACAAATTCATGGAAAGGATACAGGTGTGATATTGGACATTTAGCATTAGAGTTGGAATTCATGTTTAGGGTCAAGGTCGTGTTTTTGGGTTGGCCTAGCACAAAGCAAAATAGTTACGGATCGAGTTTTGAATTTTACATATAAAATGTGTGGGCTCATGCGAGGTTTGTATGACCCGAACAGAAAAATGGTCAAGTCTATTTTATGCACCCCAAACCCGCAAAAATGCAGGTCGGATTTCAGGTGCCCACAGATTCAGGTCAACATTGGGCAAAACCTAGAGACCTCGAATTTTACGGACAAATTGAAAAAGTCAAATGCAAACATAAAACGACTTGCCTGGCTCCCACGAGAAGCTCTCTTGCCATTTGGTTTGCCCATTGCAATTTCCTCAACAACCAATCCATTCCCGTAGGTTCTTGCTTGAGAAGGCTCGTCTTTTTCTTGCTTCTTCGCTGGCACAGCAGATACAACCTTCTGGCCTGAAGCCGAAACAGTTTGTTCCTTGGAAGCAACGCCTTCGCTCTCCTGTGTCTTCTTCTTCTTCTTTTTCTTTTTCTTCTTTTTGTCGTCAGCTTGAATTTCACTGCAGAGCAAATTCAAATCATTAACAGTGTAAATGCAAAAACATTACTGAAAACCTTAAACTGTAATCAATCTTAAATTTGGAGTCAGGAATGAGAAACCGAATAATAAATATATGGCCTACATGCATAAACTCTAGAAAGGATATGAACTCGTCTTTGAATGCATCTTATACTGAATCTATAGTACAAAGATAGAACTCCAGAGCCATAAAAAGCCTGAGAGGCGGATGCAGGGCAAAAAACTCCAACAAACATCATCTTGACTCGAAATATCATAACTAACTTTTGAAAAGCTTATAATTGAAGGCCCAATTTAATTTCATACTTTTAACATTATACATATATAATGGGTGACTTTAAAGAAACCCGAGGTTATGAAAGCTTCATTTGTCGGAAATACAAGATAGAATCTTACTTCTCTTTAGCTAGCTTCTGGTCATCGTCATTTCCAGCAGTAACAACCTGATTCAGATTTTGGTCTTTGACCTCCTCAGGCTGGTCTCCAGCTTCTGGAGCTTTTTTCTCATCCTGTTCTGCTTTCAGCTGCTGCTGCTTCTTTTTCTTTCCCCTGGCGTCACTTTAGAGGAGTAAATTCAGCTATATGAAACAAAGGAGATACATTTGGTAGCTTCACAATTTGCAATCATCGCGAAAAGTCGAAAAGTCAAGCAAATACTTCGTAAAATTAGGAAGCAACAATTATTGAGTACCATTCTGAATAGGGTTGTCCAAAAAACGGACTGGTCAAGAAAATATCGTTTGGGTTTGGTTCAATCCCGGGCCAAAATATTTTATATGTATATATGTAAACTAATTCTATTAAAAATAGATTTTAAATATTTACTACCTCTGGTACAATCTACTCCATGATTACTCAATCAACACTTAAGAATTTCATTTTTTCCTTCAAAAAGTTCTTTTTCAAGTATATTGCATTCGGTCCAAATCGAGCCTGAATTAATTGGTCCAGTCCGGTTCTGGATCGATGCGCAGTCCTTGTTCTGGAAAGTTGAATTACCTACCGTCTTGGTTAATATTCTCAACTATCTTTTCTAATAGGAACATTAGCAAAACCTTTTTTTCTGATAAAGATAGCAAACTCTTAGTAACATTAGGAAGCGACAATCTTTGTGATTAAATGTCTGAACAGTTGGAATATTACCTTTCTGGTTGACCATCTTTGTCGACATTCTCAACTTTCCTTTTTCCACTAAAAGCACGCTCCTCACTGTCTTTGCCTTTCTTTTTGTTGTTTTTCTCAGCAGTTCTTTTTTCAGTCTGTTCTGGTTCCACTTCTGGCTTTTGTGCAGTGGCTTCACTTTTGTGTGAGGAAGAAATAGGAAAACCGTCTTCGTCTTCACTTTCTAGAACAGGGACACCGCTACCACTCTTGACAACAATTTGTTGCTCAGAGTTTTTCTTGTCCTCGGAATCAGTCGACTGATTCTTCTTCTTCTTTGATCGTTTAGCTTGACCATTTTCGTTAGTAGGCTTGTCATCATCCACTATCTCCTCAATTACGACTACAAAAGAAACAAATTACTTGGGGTAAATATCTTAATTACAATACATTATCACATAATTAATATTGTGTATGAATAAAACCCAGGTACACTAGAAAATGGCTATGAAAAACAAAGATTAAATGAAAGCTTAGCGGTAATTATGAAATTTCTTTTCGTTTATCAAAAATATACCACAGAACTTTTCTCTTGAATTTCATTGCTACAAACCACCCTTCCACTATGGTTTTTTAGGCTCCAATCAAGCATTATTAATAGTAGATATCATTCTATGACCAGAGCTTTCTTAGCAAGTCACTAAAGCATGCACAAGTGACATTTTGGACATGAACCCTTGAGCACTCAAAATCCAGCCTCCATTTTGCATGTTCGGTTGCAATTTGCACAAAAATAGACTTGAATAGATTTTGAGTCAAGTTTTACATGTGAAAAATGCATCAGGTCAGGCAACCCGCACATTTTCTATTTAAAATCTGTGACCCAAGACCCGCATCTCTTGCGGGTCGGGTTTGCTTGAGGCCTTTTCGCTCCAGCCTGATACCCAAATTGCCAACTCTAATGAGCGCACACATACAAACAATTAATTAAGAATGAGTGAGTGAGATACCTCCACTATTGGGGACGGGGGAAGGTGGGAACATATCAACATCGTCGTCATCAATAAAATCACCTCCATATTCATCGTCAGAACTAAACTCGTTAGAATCATCCGTCTCAGTGTCAGCAATATCCTCCCCATAAGAATCACTTCAATTCGAATAGTAGCAAGGGAAATAGTGCATAGTAGAAGCTAAACATATTAAACTAATATTATTTTTCCGCACCAAACTATTTGAAGCAAAAATAAAAATAAAAATAACTGAGAGGGGAAAAAGTGGATAAATTAACCAAAAGGATACGAGTCATATAACTCTTCATCAGATGCTCCACCATCAGCCACAAATTTACCAGCAAGATGAATGCTTCGAGAGCCAACCACTGAAAAGACTACGCTATCATCCTCCTCAAATTCAAGATCTAGAGGGCAGCACTCGGTCTTATTTGGTAGCAAAGAGCATAAATAAACTGGACTATTATCACGGGCAGAACACTGTAGAATGGCCTTCTCTGACGTTGAGCCAGGGCCTAAAGTAGCCTGATTATCAAAGCGAATTGTATTATTACAAAGATCAAATCACCACTTAGTTGCCTCACACATATTATCAAGAGCCAAATCTGAAAGATTAAAAGATACTTAAAAGCATAGCCAGTCACCCAAAATGGATTGCTATACTTCAGAGCTCTTAAAACCCAAATCAGAAAAAGTTATACTGTCAACAAGATGTGATTTCAACAAACAAATGGACAAGTACTTCAACCCACATAAATTTGAACCCGAAACTGTCAACAAGATTAAAAATCAATTTTGAAACACAAGTATTTCTGTTCTGTAATAACTAAAAAATAATGTTCAAGGATGTTGTTTAGCTAATAAAGAGTAAAAGCTCTGATATGTTGTCTGATCAGAAAATCCAATTCAATAACTTCCTAAAACCTATAAACAAAAATCAAAAGTAACAGTTTCGCATACCACAGAAGAATATCCACACTGTAATAAGTCACAACAAAAATGAGCCATGAACACATGTACCAAATAATAAATAAATAAATAAATAAACAACAAAAATGCATATAAGTATATAACAAACAATGTCAATCATCTTAACATACAGTGCATAACTGTTTCTTATATATCAAGTATCAAGCGAACAAACATCTAAAGACATCCATATATCTTCAAATAATCTTAAAACTTAAGTTTTGAATTTCATGATGAAACCTGAGTTACAAGCAATGCATCACAATTTCTCATAAGTCATAAATCAACCAAACAAATGCCAAATACATACATATAGCTCCAAAATAATCTTAAAAACATACGTCCAATTATCAGTAGATTCAGTACGAGAAAGAGACCGAATTACAAGCAATGCATGGCCATTTATCATATATCAATTAAAATACACCAAAAAGCATCCATAATTCCATATATCTTCAAATAATCAAAAGATAATATTCATTTGAGCTTCAGGAGGAGACCTGAGTTTCAATTTCAAGAAGAGACTGAGTTACAAGCCATGCAACAAGTTCTCGTAAATAAACCAAACAAACATCTATATATATCTTCAAATAATCTAAAAATATAATTCATTTGAGTTTCGTGAACACACCTGAGTAACATGGACCTTCCCTTCCACATTGTCTGAGTGATATGCGTATGGTTTTCCCGGTTTCACTTCAATTCCTGCAAAAGGAAAATGAAAACAAAATCAAATTAACTAAAAAATCATAAATACTAAAGAAAAGAATATACATAATGATTCATTTATTCACTTCAATCCAAACTAACACAGTGATAGCAAAATTTTCATAGCATTTTCGGTATTTTCCAGCAAAACAAACAGGAAAATTCTGCTTTCTCGGAAAATTTCTAGAAGTTTCTGGAAAACAAGAGAAACTATGGTCTAAGAAGATAGAAAACAAGTAATGCTCCATTTTGTTCACTTCAATTCGAACTAACACTGCAATAGCAAAAATTTCTTAGCATATACATTATTGTCCAGTAAAAACAGCATGAAAATTTTCTCACGGAAAATTTCTACAAAATCAACTAAAAATCCATAAATATTTAACAAAAACATCACACAATGCTCAGTTTATTCACTTCAAACTGAACTACCACAGCAATAGCAAAATATGCATAGCATATACAGTATTTTTTAGCAAAACAAACATGTAAATTCAACTTTCTCGTACAATTTATAGAAATAAGCAACACATAATGCTCAGCTTATTCACTTCAATCCGAACTAACACTGCGATAGCCAAATTTTCAAAGCATTTGCAGTATTGTCTAGCAAAACAAACAGGTAAGTTTACTTTCTCGGCAAATATATAGAAAAGTGAACTACATAATCATAAATATTAACAAAAACAAACACACGTAATGCTCAGATTATTCACTTCAATCCGAAATAACACTGCAATAGCCAAATTTTCAAAGCATTTGCAGCATTTTCTAGTAAAACAAACAGGTAAATTAACTTTCTCAGCAAATATCTAGAAAAGTGAACTACATAATCATAAATATTAACGAAAACAAAACATAATGCTCAGTTTACTCAAATTTTCAAAACATTTCCAGTATTTTCTAGCAAAACAAACAGGTAAGTTAACTTTCTCGGAAAATATCTAGAAAATTTAACTATACAATCACAAATATTGACAAAAACAAACACACGTGATGCTCAGTTTATTCAATTCAATCCGAACTAACACCGCGATAGCCAAATTTTCATAGCATTTGCAGTATTTTCTAGCCAAACAAACAGGAAATTCAACTTTCTCGGAAATTTTCTAGAAGAATCTGGAAAAGAAATTAAGCTAAGAAGAGAGAAAATGATACTAACCCCAGAAACCCATTTTTTGCGTCTCTAAAACCCAAAACCCTCGTGAGTCTCTTGCAATGGCTATTTAAAACCCTACTGCGCCTAAAATGTTCTTGTGCAAGCGGTTGCATGGAATTTCCGTGCACCGCGCTCATGGTTGGACACGTGTCTTGTACTTGACAGTTTGGGCCTTCTTGATGGACTGTGACAATACTTGTATGGGCCATAATTGGGCCTGCAGTGAGGCCCATTTGCTCTGTGCCCTAATTTGTTAGGGCTTGTGATAAAATGCCCTAATTACCTCGTATGACATTTAGGATTTCGGGTCTATTCGGATCAAATTTATTCTGATTTAGATTGATAAAGTGTACTCTGAATCCGAATCGAATGAGTTTTTGATCGAATTGGATAAATTTTGGATGTTTAACATAAAATGAATGAATTTGTCCAATCCATTATTCGTGTATATTTGGAGGATAAAACTAATCCAAAAATTAGTAAGATCGGATTTCAAATAACCGCAAAATACAACTTGTGTGGGTTATCTATTTAAACATCTACATCTCATTTTATATAAAATGTACGTTCAAGCAGGAATAGCATTCTTGGTGAAATACTCATATATATATATATATATATA
>JAYMSZ010000664.1:0-18091 GCA_036897665.1 Pelargonium citronellum
CCCCACCGTCCACGGCTCCCTCGATGTCGTCGACGAACGAGGTGTATACATTGTTTAGTCTGCTGTCACCATTTTGCTCAATTTTAGGGACTAGGTTTTTTCTGTTGTTGCTAATTTTGAAGTGGTTATGTGGTGTTTGGTCTCCAATCCGATCGTGCTTATGAACATTATGATCGTTTTCCCCAAAAATTTCCATTGATTGTGGAAAAAATGTGAATCTTTTGTTGTTTCTCGGTTCAAAATAATCTTAGTTTAGTATGGTTTAAGATAGCTGCTAGAGTACATGGCATTGCTCGTTGTATTTAGATTGGAATCTTATGTAGCATTTTTTTTTCTGAATGTTGTTGTATTTGTGTGCATTGTGTTTAGTGAACAATCCAAAAAAATCTGGTTCGATGCTGAATGAGACGTTTCTTGGACTGCTCTATCCATCTGAAAATTACAAAGTGTAAGTAATTGTGATTGAATTTGTATTTTTATCATTGATTCATATGTGGTATTCTTATATATGGTGATGTTTTTGCAGGTATGGGTATTTGACTAATACTAAGGTGAAGTTTATTTTGGTGACTACAGATCTAGATGTACGAGATGCCGATGTTAGAAATGTAAGTGTTTCTATAAATTAGTTCTAGTAAAGAGATAATTGCCTGGAAATAGACAGTGTTTACACATTTATCAGGAACAGCTTAAGCGTTGCTCCTACTTTTCATTCTCTTTCATTTAACTCGTGCAATGGAAAGGAAAGAAGCTAATGCCAGATGGAGTTAGCTTTTTGTGTAGATCATAATCTTTACTGATAACTTCTCTCTACATCGCAATCCATTTAGCTTTTAGGGAGATTTTGTTATCCATATGTGGGAATGCAGACATAGATACACTATACTAAAAGTGAAAAGAAAAAAAAAACTTCTATTACCTCACTTAGTAAATTAAAACGAAGTTTTCACTCTGTGCTTTGCTAGCTACGTAAGAATAGGAAAATAAACAAGTGCAATGAATGCAATATGGAGTATATATATTGTTTGTTTTAAACTAGATGATTTTCATGTTTGAACAATCAGTTAAGATACTTGATTCGTAATATATATAAATGCAGTGCATAAATGAGACCTAATTTCTTAGGCTTGTGGGGGCTCTCATGAGGTATGGGGATGTAATGCTGGTCAGTGATGAGTCAGTTTACTTATCGCTTTATTGTATTGTGTAAACACAGTATTTTTTTCAATGAATTTATGGTTATAAAAAAAAATCCATTTTCCTAACCTTCTGAGCAAAAGAGATGCCAGCTATGGACATTATGTAGGTAGTCTAATTGTGGTTGCCATCAAGGAAATAGTTAGGTTAGCTCTCTCAACAATCTCTGAGTGATTGTTATGAATACATGTTATATTATGGGTCCTTTAAGTGCCCTACTTATTTTGATTGTTGCACCCTCTTGGATTACCTGCTCCATCTCGGCAGGGGTCACTCAAGGATAAAGGCCATCCTGTTGCCCTTGCTTTATGCCCCACTTTCACTTCCACATATCTTATTATCCCGTTGCCCTTGGTTTATGCCCTACTTTCACTTCCACTTGGTCCCCTTGAGGTCTCGAGTTCGAGCCTCGGTGCTGTGGTTTGCTTGTTGATAAAAAATATATATATAAAAAAATCTATTAATAGTATCTGTTCTCACTCCTTGCACTCATCTTTTGCATTGTCGTAAAAGTTCAAGTTGTAGAACTTGGAAGCACTATCAATTCATGGAAGCACAAGCATGCACCCCAGTCCTTATTCAAAAATCAAGTTGCATTCTCTTAAGTTCAAACCTTTGATATTCCTTTTAGTTTGGGCTTTGTAATCGTGTGATTGTACTTGCTTTCCATTGCCATAGAATATACAAAAGAGATCCTTCGAACCTTTGAGAACATTTCCTCATTCTGCTGGTGCTTTAATACTGTGTCTCTTTTAACTTTCTAAATTATGAGTTCTAATTGCTCTAGCTCTTATTTTTTGTATAGTTTTTCAGGAAGTTCCATGCTGCTTATGTGGATGCAGTCTCAAACCCATTCCATGTGCCAGGTAAAAAGATAACCTCCAAAACTTTTGCAGAAAGGGTGAGCACCGTGGTCAAGTCGTTCGGGTTGGGTTCAGCTGCTTAAACAAATTGCTGCCTCTGTCAAACCTTATCTTGGTAAAAAGATAGCAGTACACGTAACCCCTTTCCCATTACCTTTGTCTCATTTAGTTTTGTCCGTTGGCATTATGAGTTGGGAGTGGTGGACTGAGCTGATCCAGCTTTAAGCTAAAGAAACATAGATGGCATAAGTAGTTGCCATATTTGCTGTTTCATTTCTATTTCTGCTACTTTCTTTGGTGAAGTGTGGCTATTTTTTCCTCTGGTTTATGGTCAAATTCTTCAAAATGTAATTGAAGTAGGCAACATTTTCAAAGTTTTTTTGTACACTTTTTTATCTGCTTAGTTGATCAATTGTGTATGTATTGCCACTGCTTTATCAACAAGATTTGCATGTTCATCAAGATACCTTGGACACAGGTACTCTTAGAGAGACAAAGCACAAGGAGTCGTGGCTAAACGGTCGTTGATTGACCAATAATAAAATGAAAAGACGGTATCCAAGGGAAAGAAACATGCAACACGGATATGTGATATGTAGGAGCTTTCACTCAATACCAAAGATTGACTTGAAATGAAATCAACTTTACTCAAAACCCAACTAGTATATCGAGTAATCCAACTTCACATTCTTATAACAAAATCAAAAGCTATATAATGATAGTACTCAAACAAACCAAGATAATGCCATGCTAAGAAGCAAGTTAATGAAGGCATTGAAAGAACAAACAGCAACAGTTCAGATTATAGATCAAAACTCATCATCATCTTCCTCAGCTATATGCTTAGCAAGCTCCTGCTCCTGCTGTTGCCTTTCCCTCCTCTTATCTGCACTTTCTTTCTCCTTGTGGGAATTCGGTGGGTACCGAAGTGCACGCACTGCCTCATTATGCATGTTAAGGCAAAAGGCGATCCTCGAGTTAAATGCTATTTGCGGTTCATTTGTGGAGTATATGTCACCGGTCTCCTTTGATACCATCCAGCCATTTGTGTGGTCCAGGGTAGCATCAATTGCACCATCTCTGATTGCCTTGGATACGATGCTCTCAGCATCAGCAACAGGGTTTTGCGAGTCCAACCGTAGCTTTTTGGCAACATCGACCAGAGAGATTCGAGAATAGGAGATACTGATGTTGCGCAACCCTGTCCTTATGACATTATGACGAAGCCTAACAATCAAATTGTTGGTCCGGTCTGAGCTAAATGTACTTGAGAACTTCTCAGCAACGGTTTTAAAGAGCTCCAAATCCCCAATTCGGACAGCCTGAAGAAAACAAGTGCACTTAGAGAAGAAATTGAAGCAATAAGTTGAGGAGTGTGAATCAAACTACCCTAAGGCCATTTCCAATCCAGACCCAACAGAGAAATTCCAAAATCATGCAAGGGCATATGAGAATTTTATGGTAAAAAAAAAGAATTTACAATTTGACCCAGTTTTGCATAGACACGAGTGCCATTATTAATTGTTGAGCAAAATAACATAATTAAATTACTTGAGTATGACATTTCAAAAAAAATAAAATTACTTGAGTATGACAAGTTCAAACTCACATTTGTCAGCTCAAAGTACGGCCTCAAAGCCTTCTCCATGCCCTTCTGCATGAACACAGTCCTCTCAGGGATTTCTCCCAACAGTAGACGCACAATGATAGCCCACTTGTTGCATTGAACCCGAAAACTACGCGCTGCAACAGGAGCCTTCCGAGCAGCCTGCAGAAGGGATTCTTTGGCATCTGTGTACTCCAACTGAATTGTCCTAATCTTTCCCAGGTAAAAGAGGTACCGACAAAACTGCAGTGACAAGATAATTTAATTATATGCAATTATAACACAATTAATGTCATAGCTGAATCATGCCTTCCATAATCACGTCACATGCCACACTCATTAGTAAGTGTTAACATATCAGTGATCAGTCTCAACCAATATACCTATCCGTACACAGACACATAAATATTTATTTTCAGTTTTTCACATTAACAGTTTGCTTCCAACATAAAAAGATTTCTCAATGTTCACATCAACATGCATTACACTATACTCGGACCAATGAATGAAAAATGATGGCATCAATTCTAAGTAAGAATGACCTGAATATTGAAAGAGGGGTAACCTAAAAATGTACATGTCTTTATTATTATTACTCAATTTGCAAGGCTGTGTCACTGTCAACTATACCTAGAGTGCTAACATTGAACAACAACTGAAATGTTTATTCACTAAATCACATGCTTCTAAGGGCATGCAGAATCCAAAAATGTCTGACCCATAAAATTAAGAAATATGAGGATGCAACTTAATATCCGATATAAAACTGAAACATTCAATATCAGAGACACTAAGGATATATAAGAAACTACATATTATCAACTGCGATGATTAACACTTGCCTGCTGATTTGAGTGAGCTTCAAAACGAGGCGCCTTTGACCTCAGCTTCTCTGCTTGATCATATAAATTGTAATGAAGGTAATTCCGAAGAAGCAAGTTGAGAAGTGTTTCCTGCATCAAACCCAAATTCAAGTATAAGACCCCAGCAACATGTACATTGCTTTTGTGAATATGAAACTTACCTGACCGAGCTCATCATGGCGCAACGTCGCAATACGGTGCAGGGCAAGAAGGTTTCTGTTAGAACAAATTTCCATATCAGAAAAAGGATGCACTACTTTACAAAATGTATTTTATTCTTTAATCAAATACAATCTATTTCCATGCTCCGTATCAATATGCACCCATACCTCTCCCTAGAACAACATACAAAGCACCATATAGCTTCATGTAAAACAAGAAAAAATTATAAGTCATTCTCCCACATTAAATGTCATATTTCACATTTTCTCAAACACTATGAATAATTTTGCTAGTGATTGCCTTCCCTCTCGCACCCTTGTTTCATCAACTCAAGGTTGTTACAACTTTAAACAAACAATTTAAAGGAAACTACAGGAAAGGAAAGCAGGACATAATTTTTTTGGATAAGAGACACTTACAATGGGATGGAGAAAGCAACAAAATTATGCATGGAAATGTGATTAGTAGATAAAAGTAATGTACAATGTACCCTCTTATTTCAGCCAGGTCACCAGTGAGTTCATAGCTAAGAGAGTAATAGAAGTAGAGTCTGGATGCTAGAACATCAATTGTTCTTCTATTTATACTCTTCACTCGGGCAATGCTAGCTGTGGAACAAGATTTAGCCTGGAGGGCAATAATATTATGCAACACAATAAAAATCTTAAATCCAGCCAATGAAAAATCAAGAAAGCAAGTATAAGGCACAAACCATGACATTATATTAGTTGATTTACCTCATTGTACCTCTTCTGATCAATCAGAAACATTAACACAAGCAGATAGCAGTAGATCTCTAGTTCAGGCAAAGCGTGCTTTGTAGGAGCATGTGTGACAGATGTTGCAGTATCAACTTCCATATCATGCACATCCTCCTGTACACAGTATCTAATAAACTTACATTTCTCAAATGCGAAACAGAATAGCCTTCACTGATGGTGAAATATCAATACAGCTTAGGATAACTACAATTTAAAAGAAAGTCATTATATGTCAGTTGACAATGACACGGATTCTCATTTCAGTGTTTGACAACAATACTGCACTAGGAGTTTTGATGCTACTAATACAAGGATATGTTCACTGTCTTAGTCACACATCATTGATCCTTCCCAACTAAAATCATTGGCTTTGATTGGAGCTAACTACCAACCAATGAAACTTCCACTCTTTTCCACCCTAAACTAAGAACACCTGGCTGAAATGAAAATTTCAAATTTTCCTTTCGCGGCCAACCTAACTATTCTAAGCCTGACAAACATGCTGTAAGCCTGTAAATACTAGGTAAATTCAACCATCATTTTACCAATTACAGAGATGATGGTCGATGGATATAAATTGAGAAGCTCCAAAATCCAAAAATACCTTTGGAATATAGGAGGACAACCTCCCATGGAGCTCAGATCCCGGAGGAAGCACAAAATTGAGAAATGCAGATAGCACCTTTGTCGTCAGCTTCCGCCTCAATGCCATGGTAAGCCTGATGGCACGCCCAATTCTCCGAACCTCCCTTGCATATGCACCGGTCTCTATGAGAGACGCAATCTCCTTCAAATCTGCAAAAACAAAACACCGAATTCAGAAAAAGAATGAAAAACAACTTATCAAAGAAAGAGCAATTCAATTGTCCTCCGAATCTAAACGTAAAAAGGAGAAATCAAACAAAATTGAGGTCCGTACGGTGGAGAGTGGAAGGGGGAGGTGAAGAAGCGGAATTGGAGGGAGCTGGGAGCTCCTTCATCTCGACGTCTTGAGTCATTGTCTGTTTGTTGTTGCAGAGACACTGTAGAAACACAAACGAGAAAATGAAATTGAAGATCGATGAACAAGAAATCCGAATTCAGTGCAAAATTGGAAGTACCTACAACAGAACGATTCTGGCAGAAATGGATTGGGCAGTGTCGATCTGGAGAGACCACAGCATAGACTTGTTTCTTTCTGCACAAGTCAGATATAGAGAGAGAGAGAGAGACTGTAACTCTGTGTGGGTGTTGGGTTGGAGGAGAGAGATGAAAGAAAGCGGAAAAGCTAAAGCGACGACGTGTTAAGAAGCAAAGTTGGAGCGCTGCAACCCGAGATACTTGGATGTCGAGGTGACAAAATTTAGGGTCGGGTATGGGCGAGTTGATGATCTCTAACCCGGTCCTGTGGTTGGTCGGGTCTAGTTTCGGGTTTTATGCATAAAATGCACTGTTTTTTGTGGGTATATCCAACCTATTTTTTTTAATTGATAATTTAATATATGAACCCGACCTCACAGATTTCAAGTAACCAGCGGATCGGATACCTTTTGCCAACTCTGCTTGGGTGGGTTACCCAATTTTCTCCCCTAAAAAGTTAATCAAATTAATTTGAGGGATGATCACGCAAAACTTTCGGGTGGTATTTCTCGTAAACACGACTGCTAAATTTCTGTAAGTTAATATTAACGAAAAAATACACTACGTGAGAAAAATATGTACATTTAGAAAAATTATTATAATTAAGTGTTTAACATTAATTTATAAAAATCATAGGATCAACTATGCTTGGGTGAAGTGTAGAGAAAAATTAATTGATAGTCATCTGTCCGTGGACAATAATAGAGGAAATGAGATTTTGCTTTATTACCCCTTAAATTTAAATTTGAAACAATTTTACTGATTTTTATTCAAACTTTACCATATTTTATTACAATTTTTTTTATATAAAATGAGAAACTGAAGACAAAAATGAGAACTAAGGCTCTGTAATTGTAAAAGTTTAATTGCTTAAAAGCAACAACAATATGATAAGCTTTATGTTTTGAGTCTTATTGTTACATAATATAGACCCACTCCAGAAAATTACCATATTCAAGTATCAACAATCATATTAAACTCACTCTACTACTTTAGATTTCAAAACAGCCCACAATTCAAAACTCCCAAAGTCCTATCTGCTTTCTGGAAATTGAGCTTCGTACATCTGCGGCAGCTGCCAACGTGAAAAGTATATGATTTCATTTTTCGATTCGTCGGTGAAAAGTAGGGTAAATAGAGCTTATACAAGATTGAGTGTTTACCATATATGTTGCAGTGATCATCTTCCCGGCAAACCATCTTCCATGAAGCGAGCGTTGTGCATTCATTGCAGATTGTGTATTCTCGAATCGCAGGTACACAAAACCAGCACTATTTCTGTGAAACAGAGGAACAAAAAAAAACAGCCAGATTATAACATTTGAAACTACCCTACTCGGTGTATAGACAGAGGTGTACTAGAATCATTCATGCAGAGTCAAAACAGTTATATGATTCATTCTCCGGTACACACTGATAACCGTAATAAATTGTGGCAATGGATAACTACTGATACTACCCTTAAACATCCTAACTCAATTTAGCCTTCTCGGATCTAAAAATCCGGAATTACCATGTTGGAACAGTTAGCAATTGTGTTAGCTTGAGCAAAAATAATTAATATGAGGTCAATTAGCAAAAGGTGCACGACAGCACATATGCATGAATTGCTGCTATTTGAGAACAGGTAGAATTTCATATTCTACACTAGTGAACCCAAAAGGAAAGGAAATACTTAGATGGCTTCAAAACAAAAGGACGAGCAAAGTATTTGCCATGATATAAACATCTCCCTCTTCTTTTTTTCCTTCTTACTCAACATCATGCACAGTCAAAACATCAATCAATCAGTATACACACACACACACACACTTACTTGTCAACATGGATATGCTTCAAGTTTCCGAACTTTGAGCATTCATCTTGCACGTCTTCTTTAATATCCAACTCAAAATCTGGTTCCGTCTGCCCAGAGAAGAAAATACAACTATGAATTTTCCCGACAAAGTATAAGAATTAAAATGAAACTTCCAAGACAAGGCATGAACAACCAACCTCTACTTTAGGATCAAACATATTCTTCAATAGCAAGCATTCGCTCGGAACGCCAATTGTATCAACTGCAGAAAGAACAGCAGGTATTTGAAGACCTGTCCCGGGAAGTCCAGCAAGAGATGGAATAGCAGATGGTAATAGTGGATTAACAAGTGGAGAAACCAAAGGTGCCGCTCCAAGTATCGGTGCTGTTGGTAGGGTAAGACCCGGGTTATTGGCAGCAGAAGTACCTAAGCCAGTAATGCTGCAGAGCAGACAAATGACACAGATGTGAGATCGAGAAGATGAATTCCAATAGAGTTAACCATTAAGGTAGAAGAAAACCTTGTAGCGGTGCCAGTGCGATCCAACTTCTGCATGAGAAGTGCTCGAGAGCGTGCATTTAGAGACTGAGTTTAAAATAATAATAATAAACATTTATCAGATATGCAGGATTATTGAAAAGCACAAGATCAACATGGAAACAAAAAGGAAGCAGAAGATTATTGCAAATTTGCTAACTGCTAACCAAGCCACCCCCTTCATCGTCATCAAAATCAGCAGCATTGGCTCCAACATCTTGCATTCCGGCTTGATCGGTAACAGCTGACACCTAGAAAATGAAAGAGCAAAAAGACAAATAAATATTTTGATGAAGAATACAAATATTTGGAAGCTCAATAATCATGCATGCATTCACATACAAATGAATGAAAACAATTGCAAATCCCACCATAAATTTCAGGCATTTAACTAGAAGGTAAAACCAGCGGAATGGGAAAGTGAACACTCATTTTGGTATGAAGGGAGTAATTTTAATTGGCTTCCAACTTGTCTATCATATGTTACAGAAATACATGCTTAAGATACATATTCAAAAAAATAATAATAATAAACAAGAATAAATACTTAGACCACACTTTTGTATGAAATCCAACTTTAGTGTGACTAAAGGCCATTATCAACTAAATGAAGGTGCCTATAGTAGTATCCACACTAAAAAAAAGTGCATCACGGTACTTCTTCATCAATAAACAAGACAGACCAGAACTCAGTATAATGCACGTACTGATTAGTGATTCCCAAGAATAAAAATCAACAAAATTACCTTAATTACACGACCAGCAATCTCCAGCTGTCCATTTAAACTTTGTGCATTCCTAGAATCCTCAAGACGCGCAAACTGGAAAACAAAAACTAAATGAGTCAACAATTTCATGAGAAATTTCAAAGGTCAGAAGATGTCACTTGGATATTAGGATATACATGAGGCAGCAAAAACATCATATGGAGGTATTCTATAGGTCTGTTTCATTTCATAAAGTTTATGAGTTTATTAGACCTAGTAATCAAAGTATAGCACTAAAGAATCAACAGCATCCATCTCAGATATAATATTTATGTACATAAACAAATACAGCAGAACACAGCAGCTTTAGGCTGCTTCAACAATAATACTAACCTGGACAAAGCCAAAACCTTTGCAATTCCCACTTTCATCAAGAGGTAACTGTACCAACTCAACAACACCAAATGGTGCAAAAACCTGAAAATCAACCGCATAACAAAAGAGAAACTATAAATGCAAGCCGACCAATTAGACAGTTCACTAGAAAGATATCATCATAAAAATGATCTCAAGGTATATACAAATCATGAAGCAAATGTAAAAAATAAAAACAAATTACTAAATTATAGAAAGTTAACAAATTAAGTGTGTGCTAAAACAAAAAACCTAAGGTTGTGTTTGGATTCTTGGATTTGATTTGAAATTCATTATTTGAGATTTGGGATTTGAAATGTTGTATTTCAAATAAAAGATAGTGTTTGGAAAACTATAGAATTTTAAATAATAAGGTAAGAGTTGTCATTTGAAATCTCTCAAGTTGTAGGCATGTCTTGAAATTTAATGTATTTTAGTCAAATCCAAATTAAAATTCTTTGAGCATCCAAACATGAGGTTTGGCTCATATCCAGGATTTCATATGAAATCCAAGAATCCTAATGGAGTATAAAAGAAGACTAGGTGCTTTTTAAAGACCCATTATTCAACATAGATATTATAGGCCTAAGACTTTCCTTTTTCTTAGATTCTTCCATTCTGCATCAACTTAGCTCAAAGTGAACAGCACGGGTACTCAAGAAAATTTCAAATTTCAATCAACAGACTTCTGTCCATATTATTTCAAAAAATATGACAAGTAATTCTCACCTGACGAAGCTGATCTTCTGTTATATTGAAATGTAGATTGCCAACATAGAGCCTTCTAGCACCCCCTGAATAGGGCCCTATAAGCCCACCCGAGACTCCAGCCACACCTGCAGTTGATTGGACCAAGTTCTTTTCAGCTTCTGATGGTTTAACCATCACAGGCTGACCAAGAAGAGGTTGACCAGAGAGTGCTATGGCCATAGGAACTGACATCACATCATAAAACTCAATGTACCTGAAAATATAACTAGATTAAGATCTAGAATAATCAGCTAAACGACGAAAGTTTATAACATTTTAATGACGATATTACATAATTAAAAATGCTGCTACATTTTTCCTGTTCATCATGTCCTATATTATAACATCTAAACTGCACAAAACATTATAGATGTTCGGAACAATCTTATTAATCAAGAAGATAAAATGTAAGAATGATAATCTAAGCCACAAATAAAATTTCCTACAGCTGATACATGCAAATTTTTATTTTCCAAAAGCGGCAAAGCAGAAATTAACATTCAGGAAACGCTAAGTTCACGGAAAACCTTTTTCAAGAGAACCACCCAAGATTAAGAAAGATAATCACAAGCATAAGATATTATGCTTATGCACTTTTACTTCTGTGAAAACAGAGCATTTATTTAATTGAATTTTCAAATGCTTCTCTGAAATGAGTACATGACAGATTGAAATGATCTCTTAACCCATTAATTATAAATAGATAAACAACCCTTATATCTTCCTAGTGTCTGTTAGTAGTTATGATCCTTTCTATAGTTGTATGTACACTTCATAAACAGTTTTCCTCTTTCATATAAAAGCTCATTTGACAATGCATTAAAAATATACGAGCATGCATGGAAGGTTGATTTATCATACCCAACTCCCTTAGATCGTCTTGAATTGCGGTCCATTATGAGGCGTACATCTCGCACCTGTAAAGTTTGGGCCACACGATATAGACAAAATTAGAATAAAATCAATCTTACCTCCTCATATAGGAGAAACAGAAATAAAATATTCCCTTCATTCCATAGTAACTCCTTTCAAAAGAACAAAAATATTTTGATGATAGATGTCATATTTATATTTAGTGTGTGTACCCATCCTCACAAAAGACTTTTTATACAGCTGTTTCCTTCCTCTCATAGATGTCTTCAGTTTTGCCCAACCCAAGTACCCAATTATCATGGAAGTACTAACCTTGCCAGCCCTTGAGAAAAACTCGTATACATCTCTTTCATCCGCCTTCAAAGAAATCTGTCAAAAATGTTTCCCAAAATGTTAGAGTATGTATTCATAGTTCATGCAATAAAAAGCAAAACAGATTGCAAGAGAAAATCACCCATTTGCCATACATATCCCAATTACCTGATAAGCAAACACTGTCCTCTGATCTCGTTCAGGATCAGCCTCTGGCTCCGCCACTTCTTCCTTCTTCTCCTTGAGCCGTCTACAAGGATATTAACATAAAAGGATCAACCCACATTCTTTAACCACTGATAAATTTTGTAAAACATAACTTCAGTGAGAAACAAATCAAGACACCATAACATTTAGTCAACATTGTAATTTTTTGGCACCATTGAAGAAAATTTTAATATGTCACATAAATGTCTCAATTTATCAAATTTAAAAATCCCAAAATGGCAGCTCCGCTATGTGTAAAAGGGCTGATTCCATGTAACATAACCCTGCAGGGAACTACATAAAGTCAACATGACAGGACAGAGTTATGCAGTCGGTGGTATTAAGAAACTTGGCAATTCGCATCTTTAAATTTAATAAGAACCAACCTGGGGTATGATGTTGCAAATAACGAAAATGGGAACATAGACAAAAGATGCTCTCTCTTTAAACAGACAACCTATTATTAAATTGTAGCAGCTTCAATAAGTTGTACAGTTGGTAGTAACAAAAAACCTAAAAGCATCTGTTTGAAACCTGATAAAGACATGCATTTCAATATACCCATTAAGTATAGAGTCAATATCAGCAGTGGAAATGATTTTAAAAGCTACTTCCTACCACTCATGGTCTTCAAATCAACTATATTAACCATTAAGAAATATTAATCAAGAGTACAGGCTTGAATGCAACAAAAAATATTAACACTCTGGAGTAAGAACTGAAGATACTAGGGCAGCATTTGGACTATATTTTTTTGTTCAGGAATGGAAATTAGAATGAGGTTCTCATTCATGTTTGGATTACGACATTTTGGTCAATGGCCTTAGAATGGGAATCTCATTCCCATTCCCACTCCCATTCCAAAAGGACCAAAACTTCTAATCCAAATGCTACCTAGATTCTTATCACATTGAGGGTGATAAAACAAATAGGGAGTGAATGGTCAAGTACACGTACAATTAAATAGAGCAATTTACCTACAGAAAAAATATAACTGTTGAATCTTTTTGGCAGGTGAATTTTTACTGTAACGATACATATGATCATAACACAAATGCAAAGATGCAAAACAAGCAACCCTGTTCTAGCTCGTATGATTATAGATTAAAAAAACAAACTTCAAAGTTTTATTATAAAAAAACTGATGCCTAGATCCTAAAAATCTTTTGGCCAAGAATGTAAAAGACATTGTGGAAGATGAATATTTGAAAATGAAGCACCACAATATGCCAACAAAGAAGAATAAAATGGCACGTCAAATAGCATTGAAAAGGGAAACTTTCCAAAAACCTATGGCTACATAAACAAAACCCAAGCAGGTCCCTATAAGCAATCAGTCGCACACTCACACAAAACTTGGACTCAACTATAACAAGTTTCTCTCTGATAGTTAAATCCAGCTGAGCAAGGCAACAGGAAGCACTATGGCAACCTAAAACCAAAAAACTTCACAGAACAAGCAAGTGAACATATTAACATCAATTTATATATCCTGCAAAAGAAATATGGCCAATCTTGTAGCCCACAGAACATTGAATTTCCCACAAGCATCAGAGATGAAGTGCTTCTCTCAAGCAAAGCCCATCACTCCCTCACCAGCATTTCTGCAACAGAATAAATAAAATTAAGCAACTGAGTTCAGAGGTGGGGAATACCAAAAATCAACACATGACATCACCACCCAGGCCAAAAACCTCCAACATTTACACCCGAAATCTTGCAATGCAAGCTTCTAAACAGAAGCCAGAAAGTCTAGGAAGACTTTAAAACCCATGACCTGAGTTCCTGGGCCTGGCCCAATTGCCAGAAAGACCATCTGAAGACTGCTCTAGCATATCTGCGAGTTCCCAGAATCTAATGTTCAATATTCAGAATTTTTAAGACTCCTAAAAGAGTGTTAAACTAAAGAAGTACTACTGAAAGAACTTGTTTAGATAATAGTGCAAAACCCATTAAGCAAGTGAGAAGCACACTTGGAGAAAAAGAGGAGAGCAAGAGTATCTCAAAAAAGGAAAGTTTATACAAGATTTATTTCAGCACAACCTGTAAAAAAATGGGCTGGGTACAAACCAAGGCAAAATAAGGACCTCAAAAATTGGGGGTCTAGGCATCTAACAATGGAAGCAGAAACATATGTCAAGACAAACAGCCAAAATGCAAAGTTCCATATGGCATGTGCAAAACATATTGATGAGCAAATAGTTTCCCTAAACATTTAACAACAAATCGATCAACAACTCTTTTCTATACATCCAACAATGGGGTTGACGTCCATCAACAACACTTCTCTATGCATCCAGCAATGGAATATTAAAACCATTGATCCAAAAGTACTTCTTGTTATGAATGGAGGTTCCAATGATGTGACTTTATCAGGAACAAATATTGTTACAAGCTTTTCCAGTTATAAGAGGATGCAGAAAAAGTAAGATATATTAACTTCTAAACATATCAAGAGTAGATTCACCCCTGGCTGAACTAAAACCAAAACGTGACTCTGGCTCACACAACACAGATGCTGCCAACACAAGCATTCAAGTGCTTATCTCTATAATATATTAGAACAGCTGATCAAACTCATTATGGAAGCATTACCAAAAACATTTAATGCTTAGAGACCTATAACATTCCTGTGCAGAATGATCACATTAAAAATGAAGACCGACGCATGATATGAACATAATGCACTCAATCAAAGAAAAACCCCACAAATAAAAAATAAGGATATATAAATAATAATACTTTCCATGTGTGTTAATGGTAACAGTTTCCACTGAAATATGGAACATCACACAATATTTCTTTTAGCATCCAGATTCACAATTTTGGCATAAACTCAATAGCTAAATACCACACTGCAGGAATGAAAAATGAACATTCCGGGCTTAAACATCATGATACCTTCAAAAGCTAACAGTTCAAGAAAAGTGTAGTTCTTAACATAATCACGTGAGAAAAGTAATAAAATATTCTATGTTTTAACTATGAAAAAAAAATACTATCATATTGTTAGTAATGAGTGGACATGAGGATATCCTGTAACTAGTTATCCAGCAGATTGTGTACATGACACATCATATCATGGGTATCTTTTTGCAAGGTTCACTACTCTATGTCATACACCAGGAAGATTGATATAGCAAATAAAATATAGAGTGAAATCCCCCTTGCCCTTACAATAGCCCAATGTGCCACTAGAAGGACAAGCAATACTTAAAAATGGTATTACTATTTCCCAGAACAAGCACCACCTATCAAAAGGCAAGTAAATTGATCAATCCCAAAGTCGAATGAACTTCTAATACCTCCCCTGAACTGAATACAATACACATGGTGACAACCTTGAGATTGAGATAATTGGCACCTTTGCAAAGCATTTTTATTCTAACAACCATGATTTAAGTACTAATCATTTCTTACAAATCCAAACTTCTAGAAAATGAGCAGCATTGCTGGCACTTTCAAATGTTCAGTTCATTGCACATTGTTGTGGTAATTATTTCTTGAAATTCTGAACTGACGTTTCTAGCCAAAATGAATTCCTAAGGGTTTCAACTCCTTCAGATCTGACAATAAACTACACAAATTTCTTACAAATTAGTTGGTGAGAGTGACTCATAAGAAGTGCCATTAACAGTTTCAAGAAAAAAGGTACACAAGCAGAATGTATAGTGATTACATTGATACTAGCATTTTATTATGCAAAGAATACAAAACATTTCAATTTATCTTGATGAATCATTAATTAAAAACACTCTAGAACTTAATGTAATAGATGAATTGATGAAAGGATCCAAATAAAATAGAGATAGAGGATACCTGCTTTCTTTCTCCCTTTCTCGTAACTCCCTTTCTTTTTCTCTTTCTCTTTCTCTAACCTCTCTGTCTCGACTAATCTCTCTTTCTTTCTCATCTCGTTCACTACGATGCCTCTCTGATCGACTTCTGCTTCGGCGTGACCTTTCTCGCTCCTGCTCTTTCTCTCTTTCACTTTCTCGATCACGCTCTCTTCTTTCCCTATCACGATCCCGCTCTTTGCCTCTATCCCTGTCCTTGTCTCTCCCATTCCTCTCCTCCCTATAACCATCTTTGTCCTTTTCTCTATGTTCCCTGCCACTCCTGTGTCGGTCTCTCTCTCCATCTCTGGACCGTGAGCGGTGACGTGACGAGCCCCGCTCTTTGTGCCGGTCATGTTCACGAGACTCGTCTCCATATTTTGAGCGCTTGGAGTGATGGGGGTCATCGTCATTCTCATCACTTTTATGCTTCGAACTACGACTACGATCCTTCTCTCTTACATTTTTCTCACTACCATTCACAGATTCCTTCACCTTCTCCGATTCAGGATTTTCAACAGTTTTCTCTAAATATTCATACTCATCAAAATCCATCAAACCCCTTGTATGACAGCTAAGTGCTGAACAATGCCACGGACCACCTAACTGCTAAAAAACATTAAAGCGGTCAAAATAAAAGATACAATTCAACTATTAAAATTTAAATATCCACCCCGCACAAATAAAACAAATTACAAAATTGAAAGTTGTAAAATCATCCTCATACAGGACTTGAAAATTGCAAAAGGGAAAACCTCCAACCAACCAACTCCACACGGACCAGTGTGAAGCTTTAAGAAACAGCAACTCCAAGGCAACACCGTATGGCCAACATCACTTATGTGGAAGGTTTAAGTAAATAATTGTTACAACAATGCAGTTGTAGTGGGGGAGATAATTTAGTTCATCCTACCAAATATCACTCCAACAAAAAATTTGTTTACTAAATACCTCACTCTTGTTCAAAACTACAACTCGCAAATTTAATTAGATAGTCATTTTGAACACTAACATGTTATTGAGCTTTAAACATGTTTTTTCAGCAACTTAAATCAATTCCATTGACTATTCTCCTAATACAATTTGGTCTCATAATAAAATTTCACATCTAATTTTTCTCTTTTTCCTCCATTTCTACTTACCCAAACACATTGATACAATGCCCTACCTGTTTCAATGCAACAACAAATCCCTCGACCTAAACAATCACATTCAAACCTAACATCATTCCACTCCAAAGAGAGAGCGCGAAATAAACTAAAATTGAAACTGAGGCATCGTGACCAACAAATTAGATAGATCCAATTCCAAAACCTAGGAAAGGCGAATTCAAGTAAAAAAGTATTTTTATAAACCAATTTTCTCGGTATCCAAACAAACTGGTGTGGCATCAAGAATTTTACCTGGACGGAAATAAGAGAGAGCTTGGAATGAACAGAGTGAAGAAGAGTGAGCTTGTGAAGGTGGACGTTGCTGTGGAGTGGTTCGAGCTCTGAAACGAGTAGTTCGATGGCCGCTGGTTAGGGCTTAGACGAATTGGGAATTTGGGTTTCAATGCACGTGCAATACCCATGGAGTTTTCGGGTGGTTGGCGGCTACCCGGCCCATAATCCCTTTTTTTATCAGTTGAGCTACCCATACCGCATGCAGAGAGACTCGAACCCGAGATTTCTAAAGAAATCCGAATCGCTTAAACCGATTGCCTCAACCTGTTTTGGTATTGGTTAAGTCCGTTAGGACATGGTTTTAGAAACATACAAAATAAAAATTATTTTTTTATTAAAAACGGTCAACTTTTATTAATTAAGCATTAACCATAAAAAGGACCGAAATTACATCATGGGCTTGTAACTCAACCCACAAGAAAATCGACGATTCATGATTGAGCTAAACATGGGTCACGTGATTCGTAGAGTAGCTAACAATGTCTTCTTCTTTTTTTATACAGACAGGTGCCGAAATCTTATTTTGCAACGGCTTAAGGAACCTATACAAGAGAAATATATACAATCTTAAACAAGGAAACAATAGTGTTCAGGAAAGAGACAAAGCCTCTTAACCCTAGCCTAGGGATTTTGACACCTA
>JAYMSZ010000665.1:0-18087 GCA_036897665.1 Pelargonium citronellum
AATTTGCTTAGAAGCAAGATCTTGAGAGTTGATCATGGAAAAGAACTTTTCAAGCTGGTCTCAAAATGTCAAGTCTTTGCCTGAGAGCTACATATTTCCTCCAGAGACAAGGCTTGGGAGCCTCAGTGTGCCCTTGTCCGATACCAAAAGTTGCCACCCAATCAGAGGCGGCACCGCCTGCAACAACCCCATCGCCGCCAACAAAGCCGCCGGTAATGCGAACGCGGACCTTCTGGCGACAATTGTTTGGGCGATCATCGCGTGTTCTTCTCTCGTTGTCTTCGGATTCGTCCTGTACGCATTTCTATGCAGCTCACCGTCTCCATTGCCGGTAGCTCCATCTCCATCGCCGAGATGGATCATCAGTTGGCTAGGTAATGAAATTGCTTTTGTAATTGCTTGTCCTGTTTGCACAGTCTCTGCCTTCTATTTCATTCTCCTGAGCCTTGACGCCCCGGGAAGAAGTTTGGTGACTCGGATATTTGCTATTTCTGGGTTTCTTTTGGTGGCTCTGGCATGGGTAAGGATGATCATTACCCTGCATGACCCACACGAGACTGTTACCAATGTCACTGTGGCTATCGTCGATAGTTTGGATCTTGGGTTTTGTTACATTGGAATAGGCGCAATCGCTCTGCCAGCGCCAGCCGGAGATAATGGAAGAGAACGATCCTTTGTTATTCAGCTTCTTCTTCACATCATGACACAGACAATTGTGTTAGACTCTTCAGCGTGGGCTGTGGCCTTATATGCTGCCTTGGGAGTCACTTTGATCTGCTTTTCCAAGCTCCTAGACCCCAAGGATACTTTACAAGTTGTGTTTGCTACCTCATTCTCATTTGCTGCTGCTATAATCCAAGTTTGTGTGATGATTCTGAAGCTAGCATTCCATGGACACCTTTCTCGTATTCTCAATCCCTATTGCATCCATATTGGTATTTTGGCTGTGGCCGATGTCCTGCACCGAGTTATGCTTTACTTCGAGCTCAAGGAACGACCTTCGACCTTTCTCAACTTCCTTCAAATGCTTCTGCCACCAGCATCATACAATTACAATGTGTGATTTTGTTTTTTTGCTTTGTTAGTTACAACTTCTTATATGGTTTGCATTGCATATTTTTTTTTTGACACAAATAAGGCAGTTTGGCAAGTTTTGTTGAATTTGTGTGTTTGGTAATTTTTGTTATTTCTTTGTTTTTGCTTGGGCCACTTTGTTTTATGTTTTTCAAGCCCAATTCTATTTTGAATCTTGGCCCAAAGCTTAAGTTCAATCCAATATATTCTTTGGTTTTAACTGAATTGGTCTGGTTCAATTTTAATTGATTTGGTTTAAATCCAATCCCTTCTCCTTCATGCACAAATACAAGAATCTAAAAGAATTTGATAGCTCGGGGAAAACACAAAAATTGCACATGTGATTGTTACGTGGGTAATGAATAACATGAAATAGTCTAGAGACATAAACACTTCTTATTTCTAACAACTATAAGACATCTCTAAAATTGTGCACTATTATTCTAGATACGAAAATTCTAGCCATTAACAGTAACACTGCACTTTCAAAGTGCATATTGAAATTATGTCTCTTGATTAGAGTTATTGCAATTATAATTTTATAAAAGAGGACCAAAAAGAAATAAATTTTCATAATGTGACAAAAAGGTCTAAAATCTAAAATCATTCTTTTATCATGTGGATTAGGTACTTATATTGAGAGACAGAAAAGAAAAAGAAAAAGAAAAGACAAATTAGGTCAAGATAGAGCAAATAATTACAAGATTACCCGTGTAAGAAAAGGAACCGATACATGGCGGCCAGTAATAGCATCCACGTCAACGGTCGTCTCTGCAAATTGCAAAAGTCGGTTCAGCAGAGCTCAGGAGAGAGAGAGAGCTCAAAATCCAAATCCTCTTTCACATCAACGGACAATTACAGTTCCTTGAAAGCTAAGTCATAACTGAAAAGAGTGAAACGATTCGATCGATCACTGTTTCTATTTCTACGTCTCCGTCACTGCAGCAGATTGAGATTGCGATGGTTCGTTTCGTATCTGCACGTTTGTTTTTGTGTTCGGAATCAACCCTAGGGTTCTTCTTCTGATTTGGTCTGGTTTTCTCGTTTGCGATTGGAAGATTGATTAGGAGATATGGCGTTGTTTCGCAAATTGTTTTATCGGAAGCCGCCGGATGGGCTTCTCGAGATCTGCGAGCGAGTTTACGGTACCGTACACTTTCATTTTGTGTTTAATTGTGTTTTTATTGTTCTTTTGGATTCTAGCGGTTTTGTATATTGAATGTTAAGTTCCAAATTGTGCGTTTGGTTCTGTGAAATTTTAATTAGGAGTAGCTGTTTGGCTGCTTAGAAAGGGGAGGAAACGAAGTTTGGTTCTGAATTAGAAATGATAGTATAAACCAATTGATTGAGCTGAATGCTACAGTTCAATAGGTAGTTCTAAATTTGTGATACTGTTTATGTATGAGGAAATGAGATTGATTCCATGGATTGAGCCAGAACTTTACTGTTTGGTGTAGTGTGTGTTGTTCTGCTTGGAAAAAGCAGCTGAAATACAATATTGTTTTGTTAATTATTTCTTCATAACAATGAGCAAAACTGCTTGTAATGTGAAGTTACAGGAACTTTGAACTCTAGGTATATTATGCAGTAGATTGGTTGGTTGACTTTCATGAGAGGCATTAGAAGGGGCGGGTGGCAACCCAAGGTTACTCTATTATTTGAACAATCTCACTGCCTCGATCTCACATGGCAAGACAGTTGGTGGCACAAAAAGCTAGTGAAAGGACTGAACTATGTGGGGAATGGGAATTTCACCTCCCTAATTGACAGAAGATGTGAAGCTAGTTAGGTTCTTTTCTATACTATGCTCTAGCTAATAGTAAGTAAATGATTTCTATGGTGCCCAAATGAAATGGCTTATCTAAAAATACATTGAGTGCCCTCCTTAAAACAAGTGGTGAAATGTGATGCACCAAGCGAAAGTTTCTAATATGAGATATCTTTAGCAATCCAGGTTTCACATGATTTTAAGTGAAAAACAATCAGTTCCTACTAGCCTAATTTAATATGGTAATTGATAAGAGTGCTGATAGTTATTTTCTTCTGCGTTTCTTATAAATGATGTTTATGCTGTATTTACTTACAGTTTTTGATTGCTGCTTTTCTACGGAGGCTTGGGAAGAGGACAGCTTCAAACTATATATGGGAGGAATAGTTGGGCAGCTTCGAGATCACTTCCCAGAGGCTTCATTTTTGGTCTTCAATTTCCATGAGGCTAATGCAGCAAGTGTGCTGACAAACATTTTGTCTGAGTATGATATGACTATAATGGACTATCCAAGACAATATGAAGGTTGCCCAGTGCTCCCGATGGAGGTTCTACACCATTTTCTAAGGTCATGTGAGAGCTGGCTTTCACTTGGCCAGAATAATTTGTTGTTAATGCATTGCCAACGGGGTGCTTGGCCAGTTTTGGCTTTTATGCTGAGCGCACTCCTGATTTATAGGAAGCAGTACAGTGGGGAGCAGAAGACCTTGGAGATGATTTACAAGCAGGCTCCTCGTGAACTTTTTCACTTGCTAACTCCTTTGAATCCAATGCCTTCTCAACTGAGGTACCTACAATATGTCTCAAGGAGGAATGTGGCCACAGAATGGCCTCCGTTAGATAGAGCTCTCACCTTGGAGTGCGTCATTATCAGATTCATTCCTAATTTTGATGGAGTGGGGGGTTGCCGTCCAATGTTTCGGATATATGGACAAGATCCTTTTCTTGTTTCGGATAGGTCTCCCAGAGTTTTGTACTCGACTCCAAAGAGGAGCAAGAACATTCGAGCTTACAGGCAGGTAAAATTATATCCTTTCATTTCATGTTTCAATGTCATCTCTCTCTCTCTCTCTCTCTCTCTCTCTCTCTATTACACGCTTCATCAGCCTGCTGAATTTGAGAGTTCATATGTTCATCCATATATCCTGTTCTAACTTAGTATAGTTGGAATTCTTGTTTCACCTTGCACAGTTGCACTCATTGGAGTGCTGATAGTGTGAAGGCTTGTTTTCTTCCGTAGGCATGGTTCCATGCTTTCATGTTATTTTTATTTTATTAGTTTTTGATGGGAGGCCATAGAGAAGGTTCTTGAACCACGAACTGGGCAGCACTACTTGACAATCCATTAGAGTTTCTTGCTTTACTGAGGTTTATAGCTGCTCGTGCTTTCCATATTATGATCTTTTCAGTGAATAAATGGAATATTTTACAGTTCAAGTTGCAGCATGAAGGTTGATTTGTATGTCCAACTCTGTTCCAAAAACTTTAAAAGGAAAACCTCAAACTTTTGTGGATGTCAACCAACGGTGTTTTTGGATCTGGTGTTTCAAACTTCGGATCTCATGAAACACTTTTTTGTATAGAACCTGGTGTAAAGATCATATCCATGTGAGTGGGTTCGATCTTGAGAGGGAAAACTTCATACAAAAAGTTTCTGAAAGGTAGGATCATACTCATATGAATATCAATCCAAGTTTCCTGATATACAGGACCAGAATCAGGTGATGGCATTAAATTGAGTTTTCAATGTTTTTAACCTTTGTTTTAACTTTTAATTAGTATATTGTTGTCTCAAATGTTCATTTGATTAGTCAGAAATAATTGCATGACCTGAAAGAAGGCTCAATACTGCCAATGAGTTCATCACATTCCAAATTGTTTTCCAGTTTCCATCTGGGAGGCATCCTATGAAATAATTTGACCAGGTTTTGTTAGTTAAATAATGTTTGAGAGAAAACTTTTCCACTTATCAATTACTGAGGAGGTTTAGCAGATATGTTAATATCCGCACATTGGTCAGTTTAGGCTGGACTTTAGCAGTGAGCAGGACTTGGTATAATATTGGTTTAGTTTTATGATCCAAACTTGAATATTTCTGGGTTCACTGTGAATGATCCTTATTGCCTTAAATCTGCAAGTGTGAGGGGACCTGGTTTTCCAGGAGCTTTAAACATTGGTGTAGTTAACCCGCCAAAATTGACCTGGGTTTCGTGATTTAAACGTATGTCAGAGGCTTTGATTTTATATTTCTGTGTGGATGAAGAAACTTCTTTACCTATACACATGCGTGCATAATTCTTGATCATTTAGTCCATTCTACTAAATATTTGATCTGAAAAGTCCCTTACTAATTTGTTGCAGGCAGAATGTGAACTGGTGAAGATTGATATCAATTGCCATATTCAAGGTGACGTTGTGGTTGAGTGTATTAGCTTGACTGAAGACATGGAGCATGAAAAGATGATGTTCCGAGTCATGTTTAACACGGCTTTTATTAGGTCAAATATTCTGATGCTTTGTCGTGACGAAATTGACATGCTGTGGAATGCCAAGGACCAGTTTCCTAAGGAATTCAGAGCAGAGGTACTATTTTCTGTTATCATAATTTTGGAACTTTTTTTTTGTCTCTCTCTCTAACTGAAAGTGCATTCTTTGCTCATCATTTCACTCCAGATTCTTTTGGCAGACATGGACGCTGCTGCTTCTGTTGTTGAGGTTAATTACCCTAGCTTAGAGGAGAAGGACGGCCTTCCAGTGGAAGCATTTGCCAAGGTTCAAGAGATCTTTAACCAAGTTGACTGGTTAGATCCAAAGTCAGATGCTGCTTTAAATGTGCTCCAGCAGATTAGTTCTGTTGAAAACTGGAGCCCAAGATTTAGCCCTTCGTTTCAGGAAAGTAGTCCAAGAAGTCCTCAAACGATTCTGGAGAAGAAGGCTATGCCAAAGGAAAATAGCTCTAAGAATGTATCCTCAGCTTTGGATAATAAATCTGGGCAATCACCAAAACCATCTCCAAATGCCAATGCCAGCAATGACAGTAAGACCCAAAACTTTCAGACTGTCCCTCACTCACCCAGTAAACCTAATAGTGCAGAACCCACCCATCAGAAGGTATCAGCTTTTGCCCAGGCAGTTTCGTGGGTATATGAAACTCTGGAAGCCAGAACGGCTCCAAGTTCACCATCAACACCTTCACGATCTTCCCCTGCAAAGCCTACTTTGACTTCTGGTACAGAAACTCTCTCTTCAGAGACAGCACAATCTTTGTTTAAAAAAGAGATCAACACTGATTTGGTGGATGGAACCAAGTCTTCGGTTAGCTGTACCCAAGCATCTGAGAGTCCGGCACCTACAGTGGCTTCATCAACTCCAGTACCTGCACATTATTTGCTTAAAAAAGAGACCAACACTGATTTGGTGGATGGAACCAAGTCTTCTTCGGTTAGCCCTACCCAAGCATCTGTGAGTCCGGCCCCTATAGTGGCTTCATCAACTCCAGTACCCACACATTCTTTGCTTAAAAAAGAGACCAACACTGATTTGGGGGATGGAACCAAGTCTTCTTCGGTTAGCCCCACACAAGCATCTGTGAGTCCAGCACCTACAGTGGCATCATCAACTCCAGTACCTGCAGTTCCTTCAGTCTCTGTAGTGGCTTCATCAGCTCCACCGCCTCAAGTTCCTCCAGCACTTGCAAAGGCTTCATCAACTCCATCTCCTTCAGGCCCTGCAGTTTCTTCAACTCCAGCTCCTGGAGTAGCTCCTAGAACTTCACCTACTCCAGCTCTCCCTTTGGCCCCAACATTTCTCCCCCCCCCAGTCCTCACACCCCCCCCATTAACTAAGCCTCCTCCAATTGCATCGTCAACCGCTGCAACTGGTCCTTCAACTAAACCAACCCCACCTTCTTTAACACCTCCAACACCACCACCTCATCCAACTCCACATGTGAAGGAGGATTCAGTTTCTAGCATTCAGCACCAGCCACCCCCACCCCCACCCCCGTCCACGTCCCTACTCCTTTTCCTCTCCTATGTCACCCACAATTCTCCTACCTCCCCAACCTCGCGCGTACCACAACCAAACATACTCGCCTCCGAGCCGCAGATACTTTTCTCAACCACCCCGTGGCAATCAGAATCAGCGAGTACACGACCACGAGCGAGCAGGTTACTCCACATCAACTTGTTCAATTCACGCACAATCTCCCAGCCACTAGCGTCCCGCCACGTGTGATTCTTCTTCCACAACCCTCCTCCTCATTTTCTGCAACCCCCACTCCTCCAAATCATCACTGTCCAATTTTTTGTGAGCTTCAAAAAAAAAAAAAAAGATCTCTCAGATATCAACTTTTTTCAGTTCTTGAATTCAGATTTTGAAGATGTTCGGCTAGAAAAGTAGCAAGCCAGTATAAATAAATATATTTTTATTTTTATTAGCAAGCGTAACAACCGATATTCGAATTCGAGAAGAGTGTATAAATATATATTTATATATAGCAAGTGGTGGTTCAGTGTTTTTGTTGTGAGCAAAATATGGAGAGATATGAGATTTTGAAAGATATTGGGTCTGGGAACTTTGGAGTAGCCAAGCTTGTGAGAGACAGATGGAGTGGTGAGCTCTATGCTGTCAAGTACATTGAGAGAGGCCAAAAGGTTCCATCTTTCTTCAAATTTCTTGCCTTTTTTAGTGTTCTCAATCTGATTTTCATCTGGGTTTGTGTTTTTTTCAACTGGGTTTTGGTTGTTTTTGTGATTAATTTAGTGTTTTGCACAGATTGATGAACATGTACAGAGGGAGATTATCAATCACAGGTCCTTGAAGCATCCCAACATAATCAGATTCAAGGAGGTATATATATATCTAAGAGATAAACAATCTGTTTGTGCTTAATTTATTGATTTTGTTTTTGTTTATATGCTTGAAGGTTCTGCTAACACCAACTCATCTAGCCATTGTAATGGAATATGCTGCTGGAGGAGAGCTTTTTGAGAGAATCTGCAATGCTGGAAGGTTCAGTGAGGATGAGGCCAGATTTTTCTTCCAGCAATTGATATCTGGAGTCAGCTATTGCCACTCAATGGTACTAATACATATATTTTCTCGAGTCTCAACCTATACAAAATTGACAATTCCTATGTACATTGTTTGATTGTTTTCACAATTTAACTTGTTGCAGCAAATTTGCCATAGAGATCTTAAGTTGGAAAATACACTTCTAGATGCAAGCTCTGCTCCGCGCCTCAAAATCTGTGACTTCGGGTATTCTAAGGTAATCAAACTAGTTGTGATGTTTCAAAATCGGATCCAACATCATGTTTAGAACAATATTTAGTAATCTAATTAGTGTTTGTAAATTGTTTTATACTTTTCTAGTCGTCGGTGTTCCATTCGCAACCTAAATCTACAGTGGGAACACCAGCATACATTGCTCCAGAGGTTCTGTCAAAGAAAGAGTATGATGGGAAGGTAATTTTTGTGTTTCCATTTTCTATACTTAGTGTTTGGATAAGAATTTTTGTGCCCAATTGTATGTGTAGATAGCAGATGTTTGGTCTTGTGGGGTGACCTTATATGTGATGCTGGTTGGAGCCTACCCTTTCGAAGACCCGGACGATCCTAAAAACTTCAGAAAAACCCTTCAGGTTCTTGATCATACATACTACAATTCACAACTGTGTTCTTGAATTTAATCTGATCTAATAACATGACTATGGCTTGTCACAGAGGATTCTGAGTGTCCACTATTCGATCCCGGACTATGTTAGAGTTTCAATGGAGTGTAGGCACCTTTTGTCTAGGATTTTTGTGGCCAACCCTGAAAAGGTAATGGCATAAGCTGTTTGTTGAAATGTTGTAAAAACTGTCACATTGCTATAATTTTGGGTAAATTTGAGTATGCAGAGAATAAGCATTCCAGAAATCAAGAAACACCCATGGTTTCTTAAGAACTTGCCAATAGAATTCATGGAGGAAGCTAGGTCAGAAGAGGGTGAGAATGGTAACGAAACGACGTCGCAGCAGAGCATAGAGGAGATATTGTGCATAGTGCAAGAGGCAAGAAGAGCAGGAGATGGGGTCAGATCAGTTGGAGGAGCTTTTCTTGGAGGGAGCATGGAAATGGATGACATTGAAGAAGATGGAGACATTGACTTAGATGTAGAGACTAGTGGTGATTTTGTTTGTGCAATGTGAGTTTTGGAAGGAAATGGTTGATGCTGATTTCCCTCAGCTGTCTGTTTGCTTAGAATGTGATTGTGGATGATATTGATAGGGGCACTTGTATAAATATTTTATGCTCATACCGCTAGGCTTTTTTTTCGCATACTCTAGCGAACTTGGCTCACATATGTAGGAGGTACGTGCAACCTATAAGACCTAATTTGTTCGTCAAAAGATTTCTGCACAACTCCTGTGGGAGCTCCATTTCCACGGGAGCTCCACTCTTACTACAACTTCAAGCGGGAGCTCATTCTTTTGGTCAAATTTATCTCCACTAAACGACATTACAAAATATAATGGTTTAAATTTCATTTGTACCTCATTGTTCGGTTAAATTTCATCATCGATCCCTAAACCAAAAACCAATTGTATTATTGTCATGTATTGTTTTCAACCTAACGAATATGGGACCAACATTTGTCTAGGGTTGAAGACAAGCTAACCAAGAATGGCAATCAACCATTTCATATGTTTGATAGTTGACCACATCTAACTGATGGTCGACCATTTTCATCAAGAAAAAGCCAACCATGAAGGCATGAACCAAGCAACACATATCGGTCTACTTGAATATTTGTTTTTCTTTCCAACATCCACATGCTGTGTATAAAGGGAAAAGAAAAGGAACAAAAAAAAAAATAGGGCTCCACACCATAAGCATTGTCCTTCGACCTATCCACCCGATCATCATCTGCGCTAGCTTTTGCATAAATATAAAATACAGCCCTGTTAGTTTTGAGACCATTGCGACTCCATATACGAAAAAGAACCTCCCAATCTCAATCTCTGTTACCTACACAGTGAGCCCTACATACATCTTCTCAAATAAAATGTAAACAAGATGTGTGTAGAGGCCCCAAAAAAATAATGATATCTTGATGCATCCATATGCATATACCAAAAAGACCTTCCCTACTTTTGTTACCTACACCATGAGCTCTATCATCTGTCCTGCAAATATAGTCCTTTTGCAGTTCATGGATCATCCTGTTAAGAAAGAGTGGATCAATGAGGAAGCCAAGATTAGCTAAATGAAGATTATAACTAAGCAATTATAACACAAGTTTTTGGGCCTCGCATTCAGCTTTTCGAGCTGAGCTAGCTATAAGCGGGGAACATTACGACGCTGATCATTTTCAGGCAAATAAGCCCCCAGAGTTAGGTTTGTGTCTGGCTTTAGTGATAGTTTAGGAGGCCTACCTCGGCCTCACTTTGGTGATGAGTGTCTGATGCTAATGCTAGCCCCCATCTCTGTCCAGCCATTAATTTCTTCTACTGAGTGATTTAGCCCTTCAACTACTTCATTTGCTTCAAATTGTGGTTCATTTTGTTCTCCAATTATACCAAGAGTTCCTCTCTGTGTGTCTGGACTCTTTGCCTCTGCTTGTTGTTGATGTTGATCCTCCTCCTCCTCTAGACATTTCTTCTTTTCTTTTTTCATCACAGAGTTTGATGCGTCATTCTCATGAATATGCATTTCGAGCAACCGATCCCGAACCTTTTTTGTCTTCTCCAACAGATTGCTATATGTTTTCTATATTAAATATAAAATAGAGTATGATAATTAAGACATATCTATTAAGAAAGAAATTGTTTTCACTTTTCAGAATATTTCATGTCTTGAACATTCACCTTCAATAAATGTAGTTCCACATCAACAAAAACTTTTTGCTTCTCGGATGTAAGCTCCTGCATATCTCTTGAAATATTCAAGGGAAAAAGTCACAGCTGAGCCGACATATCTCTAAGATGAAAACGGAAAGAATAAGATCATTAATAATAAGATGGTTTGAGACCCCCTGGACTTGTTGTAATTTAGGAGTTAGCCCTTAATGCTTTTGCTTGTTTTGATTCATTGACTGACTTTTTTTTAGTCCATATAACCGGCTTGATCTAGTAACAGGATTCCACATCTGTGTGCCAGATTTGAGACCAAGTTTTTGAATTATTGTCTGCGCTCACAGCTCTGTTGATTCATTTAGCAAGATCCACACTTCTGAAGGAAATTTGACCTAAATCTTGGTCAACTAGACCCTAGTATTGGGCAAATGAGATTTATGAATGGCATAAGATAAATATAGTATTTAGTTCTAGCTGAGGGAGGAATTTTATTTTTAATATGGGTAGTATCAATTTTTGGAGATTTATCTTGATCTTCAACTCAGTTTCTGTTTGAGTTAGTGATTTGATGGATTAGTTTTGTGGGAATTTGCGTTAGATTTGATGGATTTTGTTGTTTTGATAGGCAGTGGATACAGAATTCCTTGACAGTTTGAACATCACTAGATGAATGCTCACTGCAATTTTGCAATTATTGCACTTAGGGATTTCTGGTTTGGGTGACGCTCGACAAGAGAAAAAGAAGAAGACAACAATGGAGCATTGTGTCTCTGATATTATTAGCTCACCCAAAATGACGTCGTTTTGGATGAAATCTACCGTTTTGGGTTGCTAACAAGGCAAGTCAGATGATATGACACGCAGATGTGTCATTTTGTGCTGACATGGAATCCTGTTATCGGTTCCAGCCTGTTACCTGGACTAACTTTTTATGTAAAAAAAGGCTAGTCAAAGGACCAAAACAAACGAAAACCCTAATTAAGGGCTGACTCCTAAATTATAACAAGTCCAAGAGGTCTCAAACCATATAACCCTTAATAATAAGGAATAAGAAAATTACTTTTTCATGTTGGCCATCTCCTCCTTGAGCTGGTTCACTTCCATTGCTAAAATGGGGTTATGATACGAAATACTAGGCCCCGTCCCAAATTAACATAGTCAGCACAACATCACAAGATCGATGGGCATACATAAGATCAATTATAGCAGGTGAAAGGGTATTACCTCAATCTTTGGGCAACCTCCTGTTTGAGCTGCTCCAGCTCGTTAGCACAGCCAGAATCCTGACAATCAGCCTGCCTTACCAACTCAGGCCTTTCTAACTGATGCCATGCAGGATAAAAAATGTCTCAGAATTATGAATGACAGTACAAAAAAACTAGATTACCAAACGAGCAAGAGATAAACCAAGGTGCAGAAAAAAGCAAATATAAGTTCTTTCGAAATTCAAATAAGTAAAGGTTTCGAGAAAGGGCCTCGGATCGGCAAATCTGAGATAGGAAAATGTGGAATAAGAAAATCTAAGAATAATCAAGCAAACATTTTAGAACACAAGAATTACTTGGTATGGAAAATTAATTGCATTCATGGGACAAGACATTGAGAATGATTTATGATTAAAGTGGCGGAATAAGGAAAGTAGAACTTAATTTTCTCAAACTCTAATTCACACAAACTCACCACCGACTTCACACCACACAAAAATGTTGCATGCCACATTACCACACACATGACCACCACAAGCTTTTGCCTCAAAGTGGTTGATGACCTCACCGAAAAGAATGAAGCACAAAGGTGGCAATTAATCTTCAATGAGAAAAGGACCAAGTGCAAATTCTCTGCTCAATTAAGAAAAACGAATCTCGCAGAAATCTAAAATTGGTTAGGCTAGATATGTTACAATAAGGAATGAGTTTTGAATTAGAACGGAAGCATGTAGCAGCGTTAAGAAAGTCAAGTGTGGCAGCGGCTCACCTAAGAACAATTAATGTCACCCAAGTTAGCATTGGATTACACATATATAGAGCAAAATCTTCAAGTGAAGTGAAGTGACCAACATGGGAAGATTCGTATTTACCTTCCTACTCAGGCATATTACTTTAAACAACTAATTCCCTATTGAGTAGTATGCATTTGAAATTCAAAGCTTAGCTAAACAAACAAAAGTACTATGTAGACACGAGGAGGAGCGGAGTTACCTGAATTTTTGTCATCACTTGATTCTGTTGCGCTTCACTTCCTTCCTCCATTGCTTCAATTTGCATTTCTTGATTGATTTCACTTCCTTCCTCCATTGCTTCCATCTGCACCTCTTGATTGTGTTCACTTCTTTCCTCCATTACTTCAAACTGCAGCTCCTGATTGAGTTCACTTCCTTCCTCAATTACTTCAATCTGCAGCTCTTGATTGACTCCATCCAACTCAGCTTCATCCATTTCCATTACCGATCTTTCTCCGTCCCAATTTTCATTTGCATTATTAATAGATACATCAACTTCCACGGTCCCCTTATCAACCTGCATTTCGTCCTTCCCGGCGCCACAAATTTCTTCACACCGATTCTCGTCTCGCCTTCCCTTTCTCCTCTGCTTTTGTTCACAACGATTCTTGTTTCGCCTTCCCTTTCTCCTCTGCTTCCTCACCCTTCCGGGAAGCATGTACCGTCCTGAAGCCGTGAACACAATCTCTCCGGCCTCGCAGAGCTTATCCAGATAATGCCTCAACGTCAACTTGTGAGCCAACGGCAAATCCTTGTACTCTGTCACTATATATGCAGATATAGCTTCCTCGGTCGACCCCGAATTCTCGTTCAAATTCTCTACGGCGTTGCTGATCATCTACTTATGGATACAGAAATCAAAATTTCAGAATTCAAACAAAATACTGAAACAGAGCTTCTAGTTCAAAATTCTCATTCAAATACTCTACGGCATTGTTGATCATCTACTTATCGATATAGAAATCAAAATTTCAGAATTCAAGCAAAATACTGTAAGGAATTGAGATGTTTCAACTTTCAACACAGAAGATTTACTTACGGAAGCGTATGGGGGATGATTGGGGGTGCGGAAGCTTGGGACCAGGTCTCGGAGGCGGTGCTCCATTTGGGAGATGAGAGCGGGGCTGAGAGGTCCGGCGGCGGCGGCGGCGGCGAGTTTGGAGAAGAGTGTGTCTCTGAGTTTGTCCATTGTGTTGACCTGATCGCCGGCGAGGTATTGCATTCCCGGTAACGTATCCTAGGGTTTTTCGGTCGGAGCACACAATGCGACCTAGGTTGGTTCGGTGCTCTCTGCGCCGCCGATTCCTAAGAAAGCTTCAGAGAGAGTCTCCACTTTACAGTATAATATGCTCACACATCCTGGTCTCTTCTTAATTTTCATACAACATTAATACCTATATTTAAGTTTGAGAATCAGGAATATCAGCCTATGTAAATTCGCCGAGAGTCTCACGAAATTGGATTCGGGTGGGGCGATTCGTGTTTAAAAATTCACAGGGCAGTTATGGGCGTAAATAGCTGACGTGATATCACTTAATTGACCAATATTAATTGGTTGAGACTCTCACGCCACTGATTTATGGCTGAAAGTCTTTTTTCTCTTTAAGTTTACCATTGTAATTTTCTTTTCTTTTTAAATAAATTATTGCTATATTTCCTATGTTCAAGGAAAGACTCATATATAGGTGGATCTTGAATCTGATCGCTCTATTTTTATTAATGGTATCCTTATATTTCTGTATTTAAAAAATATTTCTAACCATAAAGTCATCTATATTATAACATGGCATTTTTAGAATGTTTTTTATCAGCAAACGTATCAACACAAAAGCTCGAACTTGAGACCTCAAGCAAGTCGAGCACCTTAATCCACTTACCCTAGGTCTCAAGTTCGAGCACCTTAATCTACTTACCCTAATACATGTTCATGTATTGGTAGAATTGTTGTATAAACACTGTAGAGGGAGATCCCTACATATACAGGACACATGACTTAAAGCATATTGGTCTCACTTGTTTGGTCTATTCTCATAAAGCATATAAGGTCAGCTAAAATCAGACACAACATTCAATTAATCACTAGATGCATCATTAAAATCTTGTTGTTGAGATTCTTTCAAGTAAAATTTAGAAAGATGGGAATTTCTTGCCCTTCATCTCAATTTCAGTAGATCTAGATAACCAAGAGTTGCATACCAGTGTAGGCATTTTTAGGCGAGAGGTCTCGAGTCTGAGCCTAGGAGGTGCCAGTATTTGCCTATAAAAACAAACAAATAAACAAGAATACAGCTAAAAGAACACTGAGAGAGAGAGAGAGAGATGAAATAAATGACCTTTCTGTGGACTTGAATATCATTGCATATTCTGTTTACTTACATGTCATGAAAAGCAAAAGCAAAAGCTATGAGGAATAGAAAAGGAAGTTCAAAGGAAGCAAAGAAAGTTCCATCCCTGCCTGCCCCCTGCTGCATTATTTTAGACTATACCCTATAAATATCAACACTTGACAAAATGTGCAATGACATCACAACCCTCACCACCAAAGAAACCTATATATAAATAACTAGATCACCTTCTTACATAATAGTCTACTTCAAAACGGGACGACATTAATCTATAATCTGTACAAGCTGGTACATATCTTAATATGTGCACTCAAAAATCCCTTACCATCCATCCATCCTCCCAAACTCTGTGTATTTCACCAAGTCCCAAAGCTGCACCCAACATGTTCCTGAGTAATGATGTTAAGACGGTCTTGCATCACGGCCATGGATGGGTAAGGTGGAAAACATATCCGATAAAAGCATGTGTGAGATGACGGCAGCCGATCTTGGGGCTCTGTGGACTTGTATATGTAAAGCCGAGAAGCCAAACCACGAAAACCCTCAACTGGTAGGTACTTCACTGATGTCCAGAAGAATAGAAGTACCTTTTTTTGCTCTGCTGACATTTCCCCAACAATCTGCAAGATTTATGCAAATAATTCGATCATTCATAATCACAAAAGATCCAACGTTGGCTCTCCAAAACTAAATGCCTGCAAATATGTGATTTAAGTTTCAAAACACACATAACTAGAGCTTTCTGCCCTTTCAGGTCTGAATTAATTTAGATTACTCCAAGCCTTAAAATAGATACGTCAACCCATAACTTGTCATCAGGCAAACTGGGGCTTCATCCATAAAAATAAATAAATAAATAAATAAAGGACTGAAATGAGAAGTTATTTCCTCCCCAATCTTTGCAACTTGATATAGAGTCGGATAGATTAAAAATAAGATGCAGGGATAAGAAAGGACTAACCCAGTAAAATGCAACCAGTTCCCACAACTTGGTAGCTATACAAGAACCAGTTCGGTTATTCACCCAACCACGAATATATTTAGCCAACTATAACGTAGGAAGGGAGGTAAACCCAAGAACATATTTGGAAAAACCAAGAAAAAGAAAATAAAGTAACCAGGAAAGTAAAGAAGAAGACAAAACAAGTTCATTTGTTAAACTATTTCCTTACAACACCTTATGTTCAAATCATATCACTCCTAAGTTATAATGCATGAACTAAGTCAGTCTTAGTTCAATTGTTTGCCAATTGTTGCAAGCCAGTGAGAAACCTCTTCTCTGATCTGCATATAAAGAATCATGTTGCCATTCTGCTCTATATTTCCATATGCCCTAGTAGTGCCTCAACTTAAACCAAGTTATAACTTTCACTGCAGAGTAGTCTTTGTAGCACACAGTCAAGACTCAAGAGACAGTTGTAAAACATGTATGCTCTGCAGTTCATCTACATAATCTATTTTTCCCCTTCCAGTATGAAAGGTCAGCATATTGACTTGATAAGATAAACACCCTATGAGGGATCTTAAGAAGGAAAACCCAAAATTGTTCAAATCTGGCAAAGATTAACTTCAAATGTATGTCAGAAACTAGTATAAAGATAACTTTGAAAGTTAGAAGCTTGGCTAGCTTAGCTATTGTATGTCCACTCCTTCTAGTGCAGCCAAACAACTTTTATATACCCAATACAGAATCTCTGAAAGAACAAACTAAAGTTGCTGAAGAATTCTTCAGTCCCCACAGTACAACAAATAGAACAAAAATGTGACAAGTTTGGAACTTGAAGGATGCCACAGCAACCTCTTCGAAAATATGGTTCACAGCACACTTCTAGAAGTCTCCAAAACGTTATCTCAAAAAAAAAAAATTAACTCAATATTATACACTTCAGGGAAGCTTATATCTAGATAGGGGAAAAAACTATGAATTGCTATGAAGTTTACAGCATGCCCATGCTGATAATTTAACTGCTTTATAAGTATCTAATTATCAAGGATTCAAGCAATTTTCTAGAGCACCTCTTCAGCCTCTTGAAACATAACCTAACTATTAAATGTTTCCCTCTAAAAAATACCCAAACAAACTAGATAACAAAAAGGTCAGCTAATGACCATCACTCGTGCACAATTCACTACTCATCCCCGGCGTATAACATTACAGCCTTACTTTTCCTGAATCCTAATCCAAGGAAGACAGTCTTAAGATAGATGTAAGAGAATGTTGAATTCGCAAGCTATTATAGTTGTTCTAACGCCGCTAAAAACTCCAAGCCTTTACAAATATGCTCAAACTGAAAGAAAAAAAAATATTTGGACTGAGAGAGAAAATAGTGGATTCACTCATTTATTCACTTGAACTTTGAAGGATGCATTGAATAAGTTGTGTTAAAGCAATTGATGACGAGCCTCCATGCTGCAAAAACCAAATGAAAGTTTGTTTGAGCCTAGTAAATGGGAAACCCCACTAAATGCATGAAGACCCTACTGGCAAGATGATCAAATATTGACCTCCAGCAGGTGATTCAAAATATCCTGAAAAGTTTATTACACTGGTGATTATGAAAACCACGCAACAGTGAATGGGGTTCATATAAATTTCAGCTTAAAAAATCATGGTGAATGCAAAAGTGCAGTACAACACACAAATGGCAGCACCAATTGAAAAATGTTCTTGCTGAGCAAACCATGAATGGCGCAAGATACATTCCCAATAAAAACACTGAATAAAGTAGAGAACAAAATGTCATAACATAGTCCAAGGTACCGCATGGAGTTATAAGACCAATTGTGAAATGTACCAGCACTTTCCCTTTCAGAATAGATTGCAGACACAAGGCAATCAATCATAAAGAACAAAACCCATTCAACATGCCATTATTAACCAGAGAGAGAGAGAGAGAGAGAGAGAGAGAGCATCATAGATAAACTAAAATTTGAAGCTGCATACCTTCCAGAACCAGCAAATCTGAGGATCGGTTTCTTTATATCCATTGTACTCAGTATGTGCCTTCCAATCATCAATACTTATAGCACTTTCACTTCCATGCAGCATCCAATCAAGA